>PVIC010006297.1:0-16645 GCA_004025085.1 Thryonomys swinderianus
GCCCTCAGCTCACTATGTAGCCCAGGCAAGCCGCCGTGAACTCAGCAATCCTCCTGCCTCTGCCTCCCGAGTGCTGGGATTCCAGGCATGAGCCACCATGCCCGGCACTGTGGTATGTGGTATTGATTGCTGGTGGGCGTGAGTCACCACGCCCAGCACTGTATGTGGTTACCGGGATCGAACTCAGGACCTTGCGCTTGAGAGGCAGGTGCTGGAACCACTGAGCTAAATCTCTGGCCCAGCAGTTTTTTAATATACCTACTCCCTCAAGATTTTGATAAAAGTCTGGTCTTCTATCATTTTTCTTTACAAATTTACAATAGCTGTTTCTAAACAGTCATTTTATATACCTTCCCCTTTTAAAAAATTAATTCATTTATTAATTAAAAGTTAAAATCACATATACGAGTAATTGCCTTCTAGAAAAATAAACCATAAAACCCACTAGGATAAATGACAAAATATGTGTGAAACATATATGACCAGGGTTATTTTCCTAGTCTTTTCCTTTCAATCAGAAAAAAAAAAATCACTAAAAAGAAAAATGGAGAAAGACAGGAATAAACAATTTACATACAACGAAGTATAGGCAACTCAAAACACAGTGGAAAGATGTTCATATATATTTCTAATGAACAAAAGTAAACAAAGGAACAAGAAGTATCACTTACCCCTTCCCTTTTTGTAACCAACCTGTACCCTTTGTGAGATTCTAGCTGTTTATATAGATTCTGAATTGTTTGTCAGTATTGGTGACTCATAAATTGTGGCATATAGCACTTCTTACTTTACTGGTCTGGGCTTTCAAAAGTTATTTTGGTAGCAATTTTTTTTTCTGATCAGAAGGAGCATTTTGCCTCAATAGGAAATTTTTTCCGTGCAGACAGGCTGCAAAGTCCCATGACAGGGCAGGCTCATCTGTCAAAGTATAGTTTTTATTCTCATTTGCCTTTTTGATTACATTCAGAATGCTCCAGTAATGCTGATGAGATTGTTCTAACTCTAAAGAGTATATTCTGTATGTTTCCAGCATTTCTAATAATTTAGAAAGGTTTAATTCACAGTGAAATGTAGAGAATTGTCTGTTTTTCCAGTTGGGAAACTAGTTTAGGGAAGAAGTATTGATATGTGAATCTCTAAAAAAAAATTTTAAAATTAGCAATAACTTTATTTCTTAACTGAACATTAAATTGCTCTAACCTGTGTCACATTTGCATATACTATGGGTCCCAGGAGTATATAGTCAAATGGCCCAGTGATTTACACACAAAAATATTTTCTGTTTATTTTCAAAGAAAGAATTGAAAGACTAAGAAATACTATGAAGGGCACATTTTTAAAAAATGAAATGCAGTATCTAATGACAACCAGAATAGGTAAACACTTGGCTGCAGTGATTTAAGTGCAGAAATGTATAATTAAGGCAAACAAATGGTTCATTGGCATTTGAAGTGAAGTCTCTATATGTGTATATGGAAGTAATTATAATTTGAAAATATTCTGATTTGTTTCTTCAACATTTGCAAAATCTAATACAATGTATATACTCAATGTTTGTGTTGTAAAATCTAAAACATTAGATTTTATTTATTATTTTATAAGTAAATAGTATAAGGAAACAAGAATACCCATCCATCCACTTTGGTAATCAAAGCATGTCTAATCTGATTTCATGGTTCTCCCCATTCACCACCATCTCCCAACACTGGGCTGTATAAAATCAAATATCAGATACCATTTCATTCTGAAATTACCTTCATCTGTAATTGTATATCCATAATACATCTAAAATATTTTCTTTAGTGCCGTCAAACATACAAAGCTGTGATTCAAATTTCTCTCTCTCTTGAGTACCTTGTAATGTTTTCATAATTTTTTTTCCAATCTGCACGTGGAGACCACATGTTGTATTTGGCTAGTTTTTTCCTGACTCTCTTAAATTTAGGTTTCCTCCCCCTTCCTCCTTTATTTTCTTGTCAATAACTTTTTTGTAGAATTCCCATATTATGAATTTTGCTATATTCCCTTGAGGGTATTGTTTATAGGTGCTTCTAAACTATCAGTTTTAATCTTACTTTATTTTCATCTTTAAATGTAAATCTCAAGCTATCTTTATTTCTTTATTCAAGTAAAGTCCAATCTGATGTCAGTTTTGTTCTTGCCATACCAGTCAATCACATTTGAAGAAATTTTAGGAACAAAAAAAATGTATATTAAAAGAGATTAATCAATGGAAACATTTAGCTTTTTCTTACTTTTAAGTGGTGTAGAGTTTCTCAGATGTGAACACAGGCCAATTTGAGCCCTGTAGGTGAGTCTTTGAAAATATCTCCTTACATAGTCATTAAATTATTAATTGTTAATTACTAATGGCAGACGTGGTGGCTCACACTTGTAATCCCAACACTCGGGAGGCAAAGGCAGGAGGATTGCTGTGAGTTCAAGGCTAGCCTGGGGTACATAGTGAGCTCAGTGCCAGCCTGCACTACAGAATGAGATCCTGTCTCAAAAGAAAAAAATAATTAAATATTAGGGCCCTTGTTGACTATTCTAATTTTATGGAATTTGGTTTCAGAAATTACAAAATCTGTTCTGAGGGACTAATTCTCTTCATAACTGTTCAAATGTGAGTTTTCTTTGCTTGTTGAAAGGAATGAGGGAGATGGGTCATCTCAAAGCATAGAATGGAATCATTGATAGGGCTTTTCATGCCCACTGCTCTTCTCCCTTCCACCAACACCCCCTGCAGAACTAAGGGCAACTGTTGTAGTGACCCATTGTCATTCAAAGAATCACGAATCATCATTCAGATTTGCTTGAGTGGGAGGAAGGCTGAAAAACTCTCTCAACAATTTATTTATATGACTCTCATGAGAAGGTTGCTGTGTAAAGTTGAAATGTAGCTAGTTGACTTCCAAAGACATCCTAGCCTAAGATACTGATTGTCAAAAAAATAAATAAATAAAAGTCTCAGAAAATTATGACCCTCCTTCCCCTCTGAGGAAAAAGGCTTATTGTGTATTATGTTAGGGGTGCGGATACATTTCTTCCTAGAGGAGTGTGTCCATTCAGTCAGTGAGATTTATTATTTACTTGCTGTTGAATTATATAAGTTTTTGAAGGGGAACAGAAACAAAAACTTAAGGTATGTGTCTCTCCTCTGAGAACTCATAGTTTAGTTGAATAAAAAGTGATATAGAAAGAGATTAAATAAAAATGAAAGTTAACATTTAAACATTACAGTTGAAGAGATAGCCAGGCATGGTAGCACATGACTGTAATCCCAACACTCTGGGAGATCGAGGCAGGAAAATCACAAGTTTGATCCCAGTCTGGTCAATTACCAGGACCCAGCCTAAAAAAAAAGGGTGGGGGGCTGTAGTTCAGGGGATTTAGAACTGTAATCAGTTAATCAGTCAGTCAGTCAGTCACTAAAAGGGCTGGGGGTATAGCTCAATGAGAAGGCACTGGATTTAGTCCACAGGTCCATAATACTACTACTACTAATAATAATAACAATAGAGAAGAATTTGAGATGATAAAAACTATGGAAGCACAATGAAGATAAAAATAAAGGCGGTGGGCTGGAGATTTAGCTCAGTGGTTCTGGTGCCTGCCTAGCAAGCACAAAGTCCCTGGTTCCATCCTGGTAACCACATACAGCAATACTGGGTGTGGTGACTCACGCCCACCAGCAGTCAGTACCACATATCACAATACTGGTCGTGGTGGCTCATGCCTGTATAGACAGCACTTGAGAGTCAGAGGCAGGAGGATTGCTGAGTTCAAGGCTTTCCTGGGCTACATAGTGAGCTCAGAGCCAGCCCGAAGTACAAAGCGAGACCATCTCCAAAGAAACAAACAAACAATAAAGGACAAAGAATTTATTTAAAAGTTTGCGGCCTTTCCTGTTGGGAAGTGTTACTTTTATCATGTGAAATAGAATTAGTAACTTTCCCAAACCTCTAAGTTTCCTACATATTTGTGATTCATAATAGAAAATTACCCAAATTACCAAAATCTACAGTTCCATTGAACAAAAATTGTCAGTTCAAGCAAAATAATGTAACCCTTTCAATTAAACTGACAAGCTACATGTGCAGTGTGTTTGTAAAAATTAAATGAAATATTTCAAAGTAAAACTAAAGTATCACTCATAAGTTTTAGCTATGCTTTTTTACTTATGTGAGGGTAAGAAAAAAGGCACAGTAGTTCTTAATCTTTTTGTACTGGAATCTGTGGAGAATAATGAAAACTGCCATTGTATTTGCATACAGAATATTGCACACAGGTCAGGGCCCCCTAAAACTTACCTGATGACTTCATATTTTGAAAAATCTGACATGTAAGAATAAAATAGAGCTAAGGTTTTAATCCCCCTCCAGAGGTGTAAAGGGAAGCCAGCTCAGAGCTGCAGATATATAACAATTTTGGGTCAAGAAGGCTCAACGATGGGCAGCTAAAAAGTCAGTGAGGTTCATGAGGCCTTATCAGAAGCCTGGAGCAGGACCTAGGGAAGATGGTGGGCACAGGATATGACTAAATATCAGGCTTTTTTGGATTTCAAAAGGTGTATTCATGATTAGGTTTAACCCATCTAAAGAGTGTGTAATCAGATGCATACTTTAAAGAGAATCTAGAGCAACTATACTCGTAATTTCTACTCTTATAGAAGTTTTCATATAAAAACTTGTGCTCTGAAGTACTCATGAAAAGGGCGTTCAAATAATCCTCTTCAGCTCTTTAGGCCTGAATGAATTTCAAATAAACTAAGTGTGCTTCAGTAGTATCCTGTGTAAAAAGCTTTTTATCTAAATTTTATGCACTAAAACTATGGTTTACATCTAACAGAAGCTGTTTTCCATTAGAATGATCAAAACTTCATAATATGAGACAAAAAGCAATGTTTGATAGGAATTATCATTCACAAAACTGAATAACTAGCATACAGAGCATTGCCACTTTAAAGAGGGCATACCCATCAACATGTGCTATTTATTGAGAATTGATGGTATCCGGAAAAATTTCTAATATTTCCTTGCCAATCAATAAAGCTAGCATCATACTCATCACCATAGCCTTAGTAGTCAGAAATGATATATTATCGACTAAATTTAATACTTCGAAAAAGCAGAGAATTACCCTTGTGGAAGTTCTGATTATGGAATTTTAGTAGTAGTAATTTCCTCTTATTCTGCATAATTCTACAATTATGAATGTATCCTACTCTTAGGACAAATGTTTGTTTAGTAGTTACTTAGCTTTGGGAGGATGCATGATACTTTATTAGTTCTTATTATAATAAGATCCATAAACAGAAATTGGCTTTCTTACAATTGTATTAGCCCACTTAAAAATCAGTTACAGTATCAGCCTTGTGTGATGAAAGGTTCATTCTGGTGTTTAAATGGAAAGATTAATCTGTGGATTGTGTACATATACATGTCTTCCAGATACAATTTATAGCAACAGGGATAGCTGTGAAAGAGAAAAGATGGATGGATATTAGTATGTAAAAATTCCATGGTACTTCTTTTAAATTTACATGCAATTTAATGAGTCTTGGGGGAATAATATAAGATTTCTGTATTTGACGTTATTTTGATGACTCAAAAGTATCATTGGCATTTGTGTTTTATTTATATAATTAGCATTTTAGTGTCTACTGTTTACAGTTCAGTCAACCAGCTCAAAGTAGATCATACTAGGTGTTAAAATATTGAAATATTTTTATAATGGTTGGAAAACACTATTCTGAATACCATCCCCCTACTTTCTATGTTCTGGAAGTCTCCAATTCTTTTCTCATACCCCTAGTTCTCCCCATGACCCAGTAAATAAAAGAAAAACGAACCACCCAGTACAGGGTCATCAGAACCCTGAGCTACCATCAGGGCAGCATTATTCTGATTGGTCACAACTCTGTACTGCACCATTTGTTAAAATATTTACTATCACCTTTGGCTAGTTGCAAAGCTTTGTGCTGAACTCATCAGAGAATAAAAAGATGAATAAATCATGGCCTGGCTCTCAAGGAGCTCACAGATGAATCAGTAGTAATAATTGTAACAAGAGCTGACATTTACTGAGCACTTACTAGAAGCTGGCATTGTTCTAAGCTCTTTTCATATTTCATTACATTTTGGGGTATCCTGAGGAATGCATTTTCTCTTTTATAGATAAGAAAGCTAAGTTATAGAAAGATTAAGAATTTTTCTGAGTCCACACAAACAATTACGGGCATGGCAGCAGCACATATCAGTGTGACTCCTTAAAGGCAGGGGAGGATTCCTGTAGCATTCTAACTGGCACTAGTTGTATAATCCCCTGGTTTTCAGGCCCATCTTCGGTGGAAGGAGAAGCCTAGATTACATGAAATCTAACAGTCTGAAAAACCTGATTCTGTAGGAATAATAAGACAAAGATTAGCAATCACAATTTAAGGCAGAACATTGAAATCTCTATAAAAGATATAAATGCAAAAAATAGTAGAGATATTAAATAGATGGCTTCCAGAAAACATACAATGCTCATTTTTCTTCCATTCATCTCTTACAATTAAAGTAGTTCCTGGGGTGAAAATGAGAATTAACTCCTGTCATATACTGGTACAAATTCCACAGTGTTGAGTGTGACTGTGAGCTGTACATAAAATATACCAATAAATAATTCAATTTAGAAATATATGTATTTGAAAACTAAAAAAAAAACTTCCTGGGAGAAGAAATTATTAGTCTTCTTTTTAAAGGTATGGTTTTTGAACTAGAACTTGAAGAAGTAGAAGAGGGCATCCTGGGGATGGGGGAACAATACAAACCAGGAAGTGTTTCTCTGGGGTAAGTAAGAGAAGGGTTTATGGAAACTCTAGAGTCTTCTCTGTGCCAGGGACTCTGAGCACCTTTTCTCCCTTGACTTCTAATCCCAAGGCCAGTGGATTGTCCTTAAGGTGCAGAAACACAGAGCTGACTGAAATACATTTCCTGTCCAGGGAAGAGGACAGAGAAATAAATGAGCAATAGTAATATTGTGGTAGTGGGAAGGGATTCATGCATTCTTCCTATTAAAGGCACGTATGTACTAACTGTGCCTATTTTCTGTGCACAACGAAGGTGCTAGAGGTATATCAGAGAACAAAGTAGACCAAAGTCTTAGCTTTCATGAAGCCTCCATTTTTTGTGAGCAAGATAAGCAAGATAAGTGACATAAGGTGGTAAATGCATTGGAGAAAAACGAGGAGGATGAGGTCCACTGGATCTGGAGGTAATGGCAATTTCAATACCTAGGTCAAGAAAACCCTCATTGAGGAGACATTTGAATACAACGCTGAAAGCCACCTAGGGAGCTGGCCCTGTGGCTCTAGAGTAGAAGAATGTTCCAGGCAAAAAAGTTCGGGAGGGAACTTCCAATGCAAGAGGCACTTGGCATGTTCACAGACTAGAAAGGAGGCTACCTAGCAGGTTGGAGAGAGTCAGGGGACAGTGCCAGCAAAAGGATGATGTAAAGACAGCAGGACAGACTGTTGGCTTGTGCGGGGCCTTCTGCGAATCATTTTAAGGAGCTCGGTGACGGTAGGGAACGAGTGACCATTGATAGAACTGGCTGCCATATAGAGATTGAATTAGGAAGATGTGAGCTCAGAGTCAACCCGTCTGGAGCGAGAAGGGAGCAGTAATCAGAGTAAATGGTGATTATCATCTCCACTTGGACGGTGGCTGGAAGACTGCAGAAAAGTAGAAGATTGAGAGAGGCTTAGAGGGGAAAAAATTGCTAGAAGTTTGTGATTGCTTGGAAATAGAAACTAAAGTAATAACAGCAAATGAAGACTCACAGGTTTCCCTGATTTCCCCTTGGGTAGCAGGATAGAAAATGATGCTGTTTGCTGAGTAAAGTTGCAGAGGTATTTAGGTGAGGTGTTGCATGGAGCTGGGGGCATGTTAGATTTTTTTTTTTTTAGACAAGATCTCACTTTGTAGTTCAGGCTGGCCCTGAGCTCACTATGTTGCCCAGGCAAACCTCAAACTCAGCAATCCTCCTGCCTCTGCCTCCCGAGTGCTGGGATTACAGGCATGATTCACCACGCCTGGCACTGTGGTGTGTGGTACTGATTGCTGGTTGGCGTGAGTCACCACGCCTGGTGTTGTTGTATGTGATTATCGGGGATCGAACCGGGACCTTGCGCTTGCTAGGCAGGCACTGGAACCACTGAGCTAAATCCCTGGCCTGGCCTGTTAGATTTGAAGTGTAATGGTCATGTTCTTGGCAGAGTACAGCACAGATTAAAGAGGACAATGTCCAATTTCTTATTGGTATTTTGGTGTTGTAGTGTATGTTTAACCATATTTAGAATTTCATGTAAGTCATCATAAGATGTTGAGAAAGAGAATTATCAGGGAGCCCTGCTACAGAAGGCCTCCTGAACATGGCGGCCTGCCGGGGTGACCTGAAGGATGAGGAGCTCTGGCTGTGCAGTCAGGGAAGGAGGACTCAGGGAACAGGAGGCTCACAGGCGTACATTCCAAACCTGATAGACATCCTGTGCTCTGCCCACTGCGCTCCCTCAGGTTTTCTGGATCAGCAAAGAAAACTTCTGTGGAACCAACCGTGCGTTCTAGAAACCCAGAGGTCAGTCTGAGCACCCTGCTCCCTTGCCTTCCAATCCCAGGGCCAGTTGCCTCTGTTTCTCTCTTCTGTCCTAGAGGCGCTGCTTCTTCTGAGCCACAGAGTAGCACCCTTCTGACTCCCTGCTTTCTTTCATATGCACTTTGAAGCCAGTTTCCATATTCTGCCCGGTGATCCACAAATGCAAGTTTGTTCCTGTCCCGCCCCACCCCCCATAGTTTTGCAAATAGATCCTGAGACCCTTGGTCATATACTATCTTATTTTAGTCCTTTAAAAATTTTTGCATTTATCTGCTGACCAACTGTTCCATCTGAGAGAAGAGCCCTGGTGACTACTTTGTTCCTCTGTTGTCTCTAACTCTGATAGTCTATAACCTACATATATTTTTATGGTTGTCATTTAATTTAGATGACTTAAGAGCTTTTTATTACAAGGCATATGTATACTAATAGAGCAACCTTGAATAATTTTTTTATTCACCAGAAAATGTGATAATAACAGTAATGCTTCTTGTTCTCAGCTCAACCTCATTATAACTATACATTTGAGCAAACTAAGATATCCTCTGAAATGAGTCACCTTATCCCGGGGTTCAACTGACATGGAGAATTACCTTATTTTAGTCAGAAAACCTTAATTAGATTAAGTTGGCCTTTCTGAACTTTATGTGTTGCTACATCCAGGAGTTAAACACCTTGATCTATGCATATCACACCAATCAGGAGAAAAACAAATGAAAGCAGAAATGAACTCATGTTTCCATATGCAGCTGCTTTGATGAAGATATTTCAAACGGAAATCAGAAAACCAGAAGCATGAAACTAAGGAGATAATAGCCAATGAAGGGGAGAAGTGATTAATTCAGATCAGGGAAAAGCTACAGAGTTCAAAGAGACTCTGATGAAATTATTAGGGGCTGTTGGAGATGTAATCCATATCTCCTTGTCACATATGTCCTATGTGATAGTGCCGGGAAGATCATGGGAGAAAATTAATGCCTTACAAAATAAACACGTTTAAACTTTATGAAAAATATCCACACGAGAGGCTGATGCACATAGATCCAGAGGTGAACACATTTGTCTGTACAAGGAAATTCATTTACTACATGGTGAGAGCAGCTGCCAATCAGGAGACTCGAAGTCACACGAGTCACATGCTAACAGAACCTTTTATTAATATTGACCCATAATTATGGCTCTGAAGAAGTTCTGTCTCATTCTATTTATATAATGTTCCTTGTAATATGATGAAACGTCTTTAAATTATTGTTATTAAATTGCAAACAAAAATGAATCCTAAGTATACATTCTTTAGGTAAGGGAAGAAGGCAGTGTATATCATCCTCTGTCTTTGGCAAGCAGTGAAAAAAGTACATATAGTTTTCTTTTTCCTTAAAAAAAAAAAAAAAAGCATTTTGGGCCAGAGGGTTAGCTCAGTGGTTCTGGTGCCTGCCTCGCAAGCACAAAGTCCTGAGTTTGATCCCTGGAAACCACATACAATGCTGGGCATGGAGACTCACACCCACCAGCCATCAATACCACATACCACAGTGCCAGGCGTGTTGGCTCACCCCTGTAATCCCAGTACTCGGGAGGCAGAGACAGGAGGATTGCTCAGTTCCAGGCTTGCCTGGGATACACAGTGAGCTCAGAGCCAGCCTGAACTAAAAAGTGAGATCCAGTCTCAAAAAAAAAAAAGAAAAAGAAAGCATCTTGATTTTATTGTTTGAATTTTTAATTATTTTAAAATTCTTGATTAGTAGAAGAGTTTTAATCTTCAAGATGAAACACTTGAATGTGAAATATGAATACAAATGTTTCTCTAATTTTGCCCAACAGTTTATGCATATTGCTCTCTGAACTCAGTGAGTTTCATTTAGTAACTTTTGAAGTTACCTGGAGTAGTTGGAGGTAGCCTTGCCTGATGTACATGGAGGGGTGAAGAAAACCACCTAAATAAAAAAGAGTGTTGTGACTTTAAAGAATAGAGTGCATTTTCCTAGAATGAGCATTCATGATTTTCTGCAGGAAGGTAGATGACATAGGACAATGATTACTTTGTTTTGATTGAGGATTGAATTAATGTTGCAGTACCAAAGCTTTTTCTGTACACAGGCAACAAATAAATGAATTCATGATACTGCAATGCAAAACTGAGGCGAAGATGGCTTCTAAAAGAAGCAAATACAGTACCAGGTAGCAGAGCCCTGAAACTATCTTGAGATATCAAGAAGCATCAGATCTGAGCTCTCCCCTTTTTAAAAATCTTATTTCTGTTTTTCTCTGCATTGCTTTCTACACACTTCTTATAGTTAAACTGATTTTCATGGCTGAAGTTTCATTTAAAAGTAAAAAAAAGATGTTCTCTGCTTTAAGTAGCAAGTGTGTTTTTAATCTTTAATAGGTCACCTTCCCAAGTGCAAGCAGGCGAGCTGTTATTGATCAAAGAGGTTTTGTTGGGTAGCTCTCTAGCTCTCAGATTACTGAGTGACAAACTTTATTGAATTTGACTTAACAGAAGTCAGGAGACAGCTGAAGCATAAGCGCTCGTACTGCCATCAGAGTCATTTTACGACAGCCAGGGAGCAAAGCTCAGAGATGGATACTGAGCTCTTTGCTGGCCCTTGGAGATTAACTGAACAGCCTTCCTACCAATTCCCAAGCCTGTCAGCAGAACCAATTAGATTTTCAACCAGTAGACAAGAAGGGTGGCACTTGGGGACCTTTTTGCTTTAGGTCGAAGGCTTTTCAGACTGCGATGAGATGACATTGATGATGACACATTGAGCATTGGTTGGTTTTAAGACAAGTTAAATTAGCAGTCTTGAAATGATTCCAACTGTCTCCTGACTTCTCACTGTTGCCATATTCAGTGGATCCTGTCAGGAGCAAGTTGATGACTTAATAGTCTTTCTTGAGTGGATTTGAGCACTTTGGCTGTGTGTTTATGTGTAGTTGTCATGCTTAAAATATTCATATGAAGGTTTGAAATATTTATTTGAAGGCGCCTTCTGCAGAGTTCAGCAGTAAGGTTCTCAATGCTTCTACTTTTTATTTTTTATCTTTTGCTTCTCTAAGCGGTTATTTTGTACAACAACCTTTTATTCAATTTCACGTTTAATGGATGTCAGTGTTTCATGTAATTATTGATAACTTCATTTATGATCAAGTCAAAGAGACTTTTTGACATCATACATCTTGACTATTATCAGTTCAGATCTACTTCTCATAACAGTTTTGGAATCACCATGGGCTCGGAAGGGCCCTGTTGTTTTCACCCCATGACCTTTGATCCGAGAAGATTGAGGCAGCTTTTAATGGAAAGCATGGAAACGGAAGGATGGAAATATAGTTGTGATACTAACGCAATTAAGATTAGATGGTACAAGAAAGATATCTTTAAGAAGCTTCATTTTTGACCTTGGAGAAGTTATACAAGATATTTATTTGAGACACTGAAAATTCTACTACTCAAGTTTGCATTTGCACTTAACAAATACTGAATAGTCTTAATACTCACTTGACTCAGACATTTTTTTGTGTTTATTTCTGCCTTATACAGAGATTTTGAATGATCAGAGTTCAAGTTTTGATACCGAGCAACCTGTCATATAATTCATTTAAAATCATTTGCAACTTGTTTTACTTAACTCCTTGATATTTTTATAAGTGAGCATGATATTATTGATATATTTATCTACAAATGGGTATGTATGAAACATACATACATACAGGTATTATCTACATATATCTATATATAAATACAAGTTTAATAACAAAGTTCTATGCTTTCTACAGTTATTTTGTGGTATTATGGTATTATTTGGCAAGTGCCAACCCCTTGAAGTGGTGAAAATGAAAATATTTTATACTTTTAAATTTCTTTCTGGCTACTAGAGTACTTTTTGCTGAAGTAGTCTCAAAACTTTATAGCAAGCTCTTTGGTGACTCACAATGGTTAAGTTCTTTTGGAAGAGCTTGATTTATAAGCAGAGTAAATTTAGTATATGTACTTAATACTGGATTTTAAAATCTGACCCTGTGGTTTCACGCCTTAGAGTTCATACGCTCTGGGTAGCACTTAATGTATGAAGAAAATAAATTAAATGTATTTATTTCAAATGGACTTTTATAGATTGTGTGCGTGTGTTTGTGCATGTGCATGGTACTAGGAGTTGAACCTAGACCTTTTCACTGAGCTACATACCCAGTCTTTCAAAAAAATTTTCATCATTTAAAAAAAAAATTGAGACAGTCTTACTAAATTGCTAAATTGCTCAGACTGGGTTTGAATTTGCAATCCTCCTGCCTCAGCTTCCCAGAGTACTGGCATTACAGGTGTATATCAACACATCTGGATTCTAGATACTTTTTAAGGCAGCCATTGGTCAGAGCTCTCGTGAATCATTATTCAGTTCCACTAAGCTACATCTCATAGACAATTCTGCCCATTGAAAGCCCCACTGACTTCTTTCATTAGCTATTGAGGTAAATCCAAAGTGATCATATAAATTGCCTGTCATATTTCACATTCTCTAAAAGATAATCTAACCACAGCATCATTAATGCAACTAAAATGATTAGCAATAAATAACTACTTAATGTTATCAAAGATGGAGTCATTCAGATGTTACTGTTATCCAGAATTACCAATAGTTACAATATTATTATATTTTATTCTTTTTTTTCCCCTAAACACACACACATTTTTCTCCTTAAATGTATTATTATTGTGTGCTTTGGTATTTATTTTTGACTCCTTTCCATGTGTCCAGCCCTGGCCTATTGTTGAATATTTCACTGACACTCCCATAAGTACCTTTAATTCTTCACCTTTGACCTTCTTTATCCTTACTCATCCAATCGCCATCCCCACATCAGCTACAGTTGGCTTTCTCTGCTCCTGGTCTGTGAAATACTACTGAAAAAAATGTATGACTGTTGATGGCCCCAACCTTCCGTTTATGATTTCTGGTCTGTTGGTATCCCCAGAAGTCATTTATCTCTTCCCCACAAGAAGTATTTCAAATCTATATCTTGGCACAAGTCTCCAACCATGCCTTTATCCAGTATAATCAGGCACCATATAAGACTTGTCTTTCTATTACTCTAATAAAGACAACAGTTGTGAATTATTTCACATATCCTTCCTTCTTCTATATTGAAGTGTATCTTTATCTTGAACTTCCCTGTTTCAAAAGAAAAAGATTCTTTCTTCCAAAAAGGTGTATGCTTTCAAAGGCCTCTGGAACCAGATTTCCTGCTTAGGCTCCACCCACTTCTGGACTGTGTGTCTTTGTGCAAATGAACGAACTTGTCTGTGCTGTAGTTTTCTCATCTGTGAAATGACTAGTTTATTTCTTGCCTTTAGGGTTGCTAAGAGGATTAATTAATTTAACACAACCCTAGAACATAAGAGAGGACATAAGAGAGGACAGTACCTGCAGTAGTTGTTCCTCTTACTGTCATCCTTCTTGAGACTACTTTTATTCTGCACTCACAGCCTTTTCAAGGCTTGAGCTGTGTTCCTAATTCTGACTAGCTGCACGCAGGAAATGAACAAGGGAAGGCTTCTGTGCATTGCATGACCTGGAGAGCCCTGTGAGCTGAGATCTAAAGGATGAAAACAGACCTTTCAAAGCTGAGAAAACATATTTTAGGCAGAGAAAATAAATGCAAAGGCCTTGAAAGAAGAAAATTGTTTAGTCTGTTTGAGGAAATGAAAAGAAACTAGTTAAGGCTGAAGTATGGTGGGAAGACTGATAAAAGCTTATAATGAAGTTGGAGAGAGAAACTGTGGGCCAAGCGTACAGGCCTTATAGGCCATTGTAAAGGATATAGATTTTATTCTAAGTGCAGTGGGAGACTAATGGAGAGTTTTAACTAGAGAAATAGTGTGATCTAATTTGTATCTTATGAGATTACTCTTTCTGCTCCAGTGAAAGATGGCTGAAAAGCAAGAATAGAATGAAGAGAGATTGATGCAACACTATGACATTATTCCAGGTGAGAGACGACGGTGATTTAGACTGTAGCGGTGGCAGTAGCAATGGATTGAAATAGGTGAATTCAAGATTTCATCTGAAGGTAGAATTCAGGACATGATAATAGAAGGAGGAGAAGGGTAGATAAGAATCAAATATAACTGGCTTGACAGATAAGGTGGGTGCTGAATTAATTTACAGAAGTCATTCTCTAATAGTCAACAATTTCCAGTCACACAAAAATAAAGGTAAATAACCCAAGGATTTGTGTACTAGCTTTCCATGACTGTGACCAAGCACTGGAGATACACCACATAAAATGAGACAAGATTTGTTTTGGCTAATGATTTCAGAAGTTTCAGTCCCTGGCTTCTTGATCCTGCTACCTTTAGGTCTGTGATGTCACAGTACCTCATGGAGGAAGCATGTGACAGAGGACCCCGTTAACACGATGGCTGGGAAAACCAGATGAGAGGGAAGAAGGAGCCGCAGCTCCAGTATCCTCTTCCATGTCACGCTCCTGGTGACATAACTTCCTCCTACTAGGCTCCACCTCTTAAAAGACCCACCATCTCCCAGAAGAATCACAGGCTGGTCCCTAAGCTTTCGACACATGGTCCTGGGGGGACATTTGAGATGCAAACCAGAACAAAGGATGAATGCAAAGTAATTCACTTTGCTGTCAAAAGGCCTTCATTTTTGATTCTTTGTAGTATGATAAATAATAAAGAAAACTTTCACCTCTTTCTGTTGTAGTGTCTTTTGATGCTTTAAAAACATAATTCATAGAAATATAATTTGTATGTCATCAATGCACCCATTTTAAGTGTGTATTTCAAGAGCTTTTGAAATATATTTATACATGTGAAGCTACTACTCCTTTCATGATAAAATGTTTCTATCACCCTGAAAAGTGCTATTGTTAATGGTATGCATTTTTGTTGCATCTAGTTATTTCTTGGTAACAGAAAGTTAATCTTTGTATGCTTACTTTCAGTACTGTGACACTGCTAAATTCACTTATTAATTCTAATAATTTTTGAGATCTTGTAAGATTTTTTATGTCTGAGACTTAGTTCATTTAAGCTACTATATTAAGTACCAGAGTTTTAAAACAACAGACATTTGCTGGGCGTGGTGGCTCACGCCTGTAATCCCAGCACTCGGGAGGCAGAGACAGGAGGATTGTGGAGTTCGAGGCTTGCCTGGGCTCCATAGTGAGCTCAGGGCCAGCCTGAACTACAAAATGAGACCCTGTCTAAAAAAAACAAAAACAAAAACAAAAAACAGACATTTATTTTTAGTTGTAGAGGCTGATAAGTCCAAAAGGTGTCAAGATGTTCAGTGTTTGCTGAGGGCCTGTTTTTCAGAGTGTAGTTCTTGTCTCTGTGTCCTCACGGGGTAGAAAGGATGAGCTAACTCTCCATGGTCTTTTTTCTTTCATAAGGCTGCTCTTGCATTCATGAGTCCTCTGCCATCATGACTTGATCACCTCCTAAAGCACCTGCTTAATGATACCGTCATCTTGAAGTTTAGGAATGCCTCATGGGAATTGGAGGAGGACCAAGAGAGGCAGGACATAGCGCAAGACTTGTGTCTCTTATGAGTGGAGTCCATACAGTTCTTTCATCCTTTGTAGTCTGTATACCTTGATTTTCTTTTGGTGCTTACTGTACTGGATAGGACCCTTGCTTGCAAGACTGAAAAGAGGTGGAGAGAGAGCATATACTGGGCTTGTTTCTCATTTCCTAGAAAAGCACTTACTGGTTCACCATGAATATGGCAAGTATAGGGTTTTTTATTTAAGATGCCCTTTATCAAAATGAAGATGTGTTCTTGTGTTTCTCTATTATTATTTTCTTTTTAATTTAATATTATCTTCAGTTGATAAATTATAATTATATGTATGAATGAAGTGCAGTGTGATATGTAATAAGTGTGTTCAATGTGGAATGCTTAAATCCAGCTAATTAACATATCCATCACATACCATATTTTGTGGTGAGACATTTGAAATTTACCCTCAATTTTTTTTACCC
>PVIC010006297.1:16745-54871 GCA_004025085.1 Thryonomys swinderianus
AGGCTGGCCCTGAGCTCACTATGGTGCCCAGGCAAGCCGCCGCGAACTCAGCAATCCTCCTGTCTCTGCCTCCCGAGTGCTGGGATTACAGGCGTGAGCCACCACGCCCAGCATTATATGTGGTAACTGGGGATCGAACTCAGGTCCTTGCGCTTGCGAGGCAGGCGCCGGAACCACTGAGCTAACCCTCCGGCCCACTATAAATTTTGCTTTTTAAAATTCCACATGTAAATGGGAGATCATGTAGTATTTGCCTTACTGTACCTTATTATTTTGCTTATCCTAATATCCCCCAGGTTCATCCACATTGTTGCAAATGACAAAACTTCCTCTTTAAAAAAAGGTGAATAGGGCTTTGATTTAGCTCAGTGTCACTGTGCCTGCCTTGGAGGCACAAAGTTGAGTTTGATCCCTGGTATTGCCAAAAATAAAAATAAAAAGGTTAAAAAGTGAATAGTATTCCATTGTGTATATATTGCATGTTTTCTTTATCCATTCATCATTTGATGGACACTTGATTGAGCCCATAGCTTGGCTATCGTGAATGCTGTGGTGAATATGGGAGGCAGATAGCTCCTTGACATATTGATTTCAGTTCCTTTGTGTGTATACTCAGGTGGGATTGCTGGGTCATTGCGAAGTTTTGTCATGAGTATGTGCTGAACTTTGTCAAATTACTTTCCTGCATTTTTTGAGATGATTGTGTGATATTCTCCTTTATATTTAATATGGTATTTATATAGATTTCCTTAACGTTACTCTAACCTTGGAAATTGGTAAATCCTAATTTGCCATAAGAGATTAGGATTTTAGATGTTATTAGGTTAAATTTGCTAAAGATTATGTCTTCTGTTTTAAAATTAATCTTTGAGTTTGGTGGTAGTTTATCTGCTTTTGGTGTCGGGTATTTCAGGACTCATAAAATCAACTGACAACTATTATGTTTTTTCTGAAGGAATTTGTGTAAGTTGCTACTAAGTCTCTAAATTCTTGAGGAATTAAACTGTGAACCTATCTGAACCTGGAGTATTCTTTGTAGAAAATTCTTTTTAGGGATATGGTAACTATGTTTTGCTGTATGTATGTATGTATGTATGTATGTATGTATGTATGTATGTATTTATTTGAGACGAGGTCTCACTTTGTAGTTCAGACTAGCCCTGAGCTCACTATGTAGTCCAGGTAAGCCTTGAACTCAGCCATCCTCTTGCCTCTGCCTCCCAAGTGCTGGGATTATAGGTATGAGCCATCACACCCAGCACTGTTTTATTTTTTTTTAATTAAGTTTGTTGGTACATTTTAGATATACCTATATGATCACATTTATCATAGAAAATTTGTATTTGTACATGATTTATCTTGATTTATTTTTTTCCCATTTCCCTTCCCTCCTTTGAACCCTCACTTCCTCTCCTTATTTAAAAAAGCTTTGTATCCATTTTCCCTCCTTTTCTTGTTTTCTTTTCCCTTTCTTCCTTTACCTCCTTCCCCTTCTTAGTTCTCTTTCTTATTTGAATATTTTGTTCCTATTTCACAATATCTATTTTGGTTCTTATTTAAACTTTCAGTTTCTTATAGCAGAGAAACAGTGCAATATTTATACTTTTGTTGGATATATTTCACTTAATAGTATAGCCTCGAGATGCATCTATTTATCTAAAAAGTCTCCAGTTTGTCCTTCTTTATGGCTGAGTAGTACTCCACTGCATATAAAAACCCACATCTTCTTTATCTTTTTATTGGTTGATGGGGAAGATTTAGCTGTTACAAAGTGTGGTGCTGTAAACATGGGTGTGCATATATTGCTGTGGTATGATGTTTTTAACTCTTTGGGGAAGATACTAAGGAAGGGAATAGTTGGGTTTAATGGAACCTCTGGTGTTAGTTTTTGTTTTGTTTTTTGATTTTTTTTTTTTTTTTGAGACAGGGTCTCGCTGTGTAGTTCAGGCTGGCCCTGAGCCCACTATGTAGCCCAGGCAAGCCTCAAACTCAGCAATCCTCCTGTCTCTGCCTCCTGAGGGCTGGGATTACAGGCATGAGCCACCATGCCTGGCTGGTGTTAGTTTTTGAGGAATCTCCACAGCTATTGCACCAGTTTACACTCCCACCAATAGTGGAAAAGTGTTCCTTTTACATAACAATCTTATCAGCATTTGTTACTGGTTAATTTCATAGTAATAGCCTTTCTTTTTAGAGTGAGATGGAATCTCAGTGTTGTTTAATTTGCATCGCTCCAATGACCAGTGATGTTAGAGAATTTTTCATATACTCATTTGCCACTTGTACTTCTTCACTTCATCTGAGGCCAGGTATGATGGCACATGCCTGTAATCCCCGCACTCAGTGAGCTGAGGTAGAAGGATTGTCAAGAGTTTGAGGCAGCCTGGGCTACACAGTGAGATCAAGGCCAGCCTGAACTATATAGCAAGACCCTGTATCAAACAGACAGACAGCCAAAAACATGTACTCCTTCATCTGAGAAATGTGTATTCATCTCAGGTGTTCATTTTTAGATTGGGTCTTTAGATTTGGGGGCATCTGATTTTTTTTGAGTTCTTTATATATCCTAGATATTAGTCCTTTGTCCGAGCAACAGCTGACAAAAATTTTTCCTACTCTGTGGGTTGTCTTTTTACTCTTTTGATAATTTTAATTTTTAAAAATTAATATTGATAATTTAAATTCAATTTTTAAAATTAAAATTGATAATTTTAATCTTTTTAATAAGATGAGCTCCCAGTTATTGATTCTTCGTAAATTTTTTCTTGAGCTTGGGGTTTTGTTCATAAGTCTTTCTCGAAAGCAATGTCTTCAAGAGTTGTACTTATTAGTATGTCTTCAAGGTATATCCATTTCAGTATAAATAACTCAAATTTATCATTCTTTATGCTGAGTAATACTCCATTTTATTTTTAAAAATCCACATCTTCTTTATAGTCTTACTCATAAGTGAAATAAATAAGACATTGATGTGTAAATACCATATCATTTCTCTGGTATGAGAAACTGAAGGTATAAATGAGTTCTAAAATGTATGATAGGTATTGTGAAGTAGGAAGAAAATCTTCAAAAGGAAAAGGGGATTAGGGGGAATTAAAGAAGAGAAAGAAAAAATTGGATTAAAGAAAGGAAACAAAGCTTGTATGTATAAGGGCTAGGGGGTTGTAGGGAGGAGGGCTGGGGAATGGGAATGAGTGAGAATCAAGATGTGTCAAGTGCTGTATAAACCCTCAATGTTGAATGTGGCCATAATGTACCAATAAAATCAATTTTTTAAAAAAAGAGTTCGACTTATTGTCTCTTCCAGCAGATTTAGTGTTTCTGTTTTAATATTTAGATATTGATCTGTTTGGATGTACCTGATGAGGGACATGGGTCTAGTTTTTGTCTAGTTTTAGTTTTAGTCTTTAGTTGAGTTTTAGTCTTTCCTCGAGGGAAGCCAGCACCATTTATTAAAGAGACTATCTTTTTTCCAGTGAAGGTGTTTGGCTGTGTATGTATGTTTGGAGTTGTTTCTGTACTTGTAATCTGTTCAATTGATCCTTAGGTCTGTTTTTTTTCCTTACCATGCTGTTTTGAACACAGTAGTTTTATAATATATTTTCAAGACAGAGACTGTGATGCTCCCTGCCTTTCCTTTGTTGCCCAGAATTAACTTTGCTATTCTAGGTCTTGTGGCTCTAAATGAAAGTAGAAACATTTTTATTTACAGATACAATTGATAGAGCCTTTCTCAGACTTTTTAATTTCTTGTTTCCATTTTGACAATTCATGTCTTTATAGGAATTCATATCATGTTCATACTTACTAATATAAATTTATTCTAAACAGCCCATTATTATCCTTCAGTACCTATAGAATCTGTAGCAATGCCTCCTATTTCATTTGTAACATTGGTTCTACTTTCATCTCTTTGTTATTTCTCCTTTGAGTGGTCTAGCTAAAAGTATATTGATCTTTCCAAATAACTGACTTTTCAGTTTCATTGATTTTTTTCTTGCAATCTGTTTTATTTATTTTTTATTTTTTTATTTTTATTTTTTGAGACAGGGTCTCACTTGTAGTTCAGGCTAGCTCTGAGCTCACTATGGAGCCCAGGCAAGCCTCGAACTCAGCAATCCTCCTGTCTCTGCCTCCCGAGTGCTGGGATTACAGGCGTGAGCCACCACGCCCGGCACTGTGATCTGTTTTATATTTTACTGCTTTTCATTTATATTTTTAATTTTTTTATTTCTAATCACTTTGTTTTTAATGTGCTCTTAATTTTAGCTTCTTAAAGTAGAAACTTAGGCCATTAATTTCCAATCTTTATTTCTTTGTAATGTGAGCATTTAAAGCTGTGACTTTCTTTCTAAGTATTATATACCAACAAATATTGATATGCTTCATTTAATTATTGTTCAGTTAAAATATTTTTATTTTTTGCTCTGGTTTATTCTTTGATCTATGGATTATTTATTGATATGTTTTGTTTGTTTTTTCAGGTGCCAGGGAGTGAATACAGGGTAAGGCATATACAGTATTTATGTGCTAGGCAAATAGAATATTTTAACACTTAGATACATATGCTGTCCCCATCTCTTGTTTAGACAGGACCTTGCTGCATTGCCAAGTAAATCTAGACTCAAGGGACCCTTCATCTGAACCTCTTGAGTGCTGGGGCAATAGTCATGCATCATTGTGCCCAGCTTATCAGTGTATTGATTCCTCAAACTTGGAGATCTTTCAAGACATACTTTTGTTACTGATTTTTAACTTAATTTTTGTTGGGTCAGAAAATGAATTCTGAATAATTTTTATCTTTTAAACTCTAATTTTATAATTCATCACATGGCTGTGTGATTGTTCCATGTACAGTTGAAAAAAATGTGCATTCTGGCATTGTTTTCTGTACTGTTCTATAAATGTCAATAATTTTAAGTTGATTGATAATGTTATTCTCATATTTTATAGCCTTCCTAATTTTCTTGCTACTTGTTAACTTAATGGGAGAGGACTGATGAAATCTCTTAGTTACAATTATGTATTTATCTATTTTTCTTTTCCTATCTGTTAAATTTTGGCTTCATCTTATTTGAAGTTCTTATTTGTTGCATATACATTTATGATTGTGATGTCTTTTTTTTTTTTTTTTTGAGACAGGGTCTCACTTTGTAGTTCAGGCTGGCTCTGAGCTCACTATGTAGCCCAGGCAAGACTCGAACTCAGCAATCCTCCTGTCTCTGCCCCCTGAGTGCTGGGATTACAGGCGTGAGCCACCACACCCAGCGATTGTGATGTCTTTTTGATATCCTTAGGCACTATCTTTTTTTTGGTAACATTCCTTATTGGAAGTCTATTTTGCCTGACAGAAATATAACTACTCTAAATTTATTACTAGTGTTCACATGCTATATGTTTTCCTGTTCATTTTTCACCTGTCATTAAGTTTTGTATGCATTTCTGTGGACAGATACATAGTTTGGTCTTGGATTTGGAGTCTATCTGATAATGCTTACCTTTAATTAGACTGTTAGGTTGGATCATATTTAATTATTGATATTGTGCTCAAGTTTATTTTGTTATTTATTTTCTATTTGTTTCATAAGTTCTTCAGTCTTTCCATTCTTCTTTTGCATCCATTATTTATTATTTGAATCTTTTTTATTAGTCTTTTAGTAGTTACCTTTTGTTATTTAAAGTTTAATGGTGGCTGTAAAGCTTCAACTATGTAACTCTGACTTATCTCTATTGGAAGTAGTATTATGTCATTTCGCATACAGTGTTAAACCTTCAAGGCTGTTTCCTCTTCCCACCTGCTCCTTTGCATACACGTTTTACTTCCACATCATGTCATAAACCTCAAAATCCCGTGTTATTTTTTGGCTTCAAATAGGCTCAAACTTTTAGCCAACTAAAAAAAAAAACCTTTGTTTACTATCTTCATTTGATGTTGTTTTGTTTAACATTAGAAACAAGCCATTCCATTGTCCTCTGACTTCTGCTGTTGTGGAGAAGTCAAAGGTGAGTCTTGTCTTTCTTATTCTAAATATATCTGTCTTTTGAGGTGAGAGACTGGTTTTAAGAGTTTCTGTTTATCACTAGTTTTCACAAATCTGATTTTGATCTGCCTCCCAGCGCTTTTTTTTGTTTGTTCATTTTACCTACCTGGTTTGTTGGCTCTGGAGATCTTTGGGTTGATCATTTTTATGAGGTTTTGAGCTTATTTCTTTCAATATATTCCTTCCTCATCTATTCCCTAGTTGTCTCAGAGCTTCCAAGGGATATATGTTAGATACTTGATATTAAAAAAAATCACTCGATATTGTCCCATACATCACTGAACCTCTATTCTTTTGTGCACTTTTTGTTTCTCTCTCATATTTTAGTTAACTTCTATAATGATCATAATTCTTCTCTCTTCACTGACTAATGTTAAGCCCTCTCAGGTAATTTTTTATTTGATATATGTTTTTGGCTTCAATAGGTTAATTGGTTTCCTTTTTTATAGTTTTTAGTTTCTTTTATTTTATGTCTTCTCTTAATCCTTGAATGTATTTGTAATTTTTATAATTGTTTTCAGCTCTACTTATTATTATGTCTCTTTCTTTTTTGGAGACAGGATTTTGTTATTTATTTCAGGCTGGCTGTGAACTACATATGTAGCCCAGGCTGGTCTCCACCTTATGGCAATCCTCCTGCCTCAGCCTCTCATCAGATGCTGGGATTGTAGGTATGCACCACCATACTCACTAAGGTGGTGTTGGGGGTGCTTTTCTTTTGTTAGTTTATCTTATTTGGTACCAGTATTTGAACCTAGGGCCTCATGCTTTCTATCCAGATGCTATATCCTCAGTCCTGGATCGATTCTATTGATCAAATTCCCTTCCTCTTAAAATTTTATTTTTCCCCATCTTTGAAAGACTAGTAAATTTGTGAGTATCCAGATATTGTGAATGTTATTTTATTGAGGGTTTGAGTTTTGGTTCTCTTGGTAGTCAGTAAAGCTATTTGCGGATCAGGTTGATTCATTCATGTTTTGTTTTGTTTTTATACTTTTTTTTTTCTTTTTGAGATAGGGTCTCCCTTTGTAGTTCAGGCTGGCTCTGAGCTCACTATGTAGCCCAGGCAAGCCTCAAACTCAGCAATCCTCCTGTCTCTGCCTCCCGAGTGCTGGGATTACAGGCGTGAGCTACCACGCCCAGCATTTTGTTTTGTTTTGTAGCTTTGTTGAGGTAATGTACACTTTATGGATAGTTTTGCTCTAGTCTCACGGTCTTAGCTTTTGTGGTTTTCACTGAAAGTCTCCATGTCTTAGTGATCACTTCCTCTTTATTGCTAGATGGAAACCCAACACCATCCAGGCTGGTGCTCTTTGGCATCTCTGATGGGCTCTTACTCCGTGGGTCCACCCCTTAGTCTTAGACACGTTCAAATTTCTGAAGGGCCACTTAGGTTTGTATTCTTTAAGTAATCATTCATTCACTAATATATCTTTAGTGCCTACCAGATGCTGTGCAGTGTGTTGAGTGCTGTGTATCCAAAGAGTGAATAAGGTGCTCATGATTCCTACCTTCAGAATTTGCATACTGTCACAATTCAGTGTGAAGGGAACGCAAAGTGTCTAGAGAGGGCTGATATTTGTGGATAAAGGGGCAGGAACAGTAAGATAAAAACATCTTGGGAGCTACCTTAAAAATGCTCCTCTAAGAGGTCAATAATTGTTCTGAAAGCCTTCAGACTTCTGTGATTGCACATCCCATCTGTTGAATATTTTTCCTATTTATTGAAACCTATTGACTTATTAATATGTTAATTTATTAATAAACTATACATGTTGATATAATATCTTAATATATGTGCTATAAAATGTACCAAAAAAGGAACTGTAAATGGAAATACAAAATCCTAGTATTTTCTTCCTGTATTCCATGATTCATCTTTTATATCCTGGAGCCACATCCCTTTCTAGAACACTACACACCGAGAAACTTTCAAGATTCTATGCAAGGAAAGAAATTGATCAGAATCCCACGGTATAGATTATGAATAAGACTTGTATTCTAGGCATGCTAAATAATGCTTTTACAAGCAGAGGAAAAGCAGGACTAATATAATTCCTTCCAGTTCCAGGGTTAAATAGCTGGGGCTGCTCCATAGAGGTTAGAAATCCAACCTAGCATTGTCATGTGTTGCTTTATTAAGATACAGTACAGTAAGCTGACCAAGTGACTTAAAGTAGGAGATTATCCAATACTGGGTTGGCATTCCCTGCAGTGAAATTGACTTCCTTAAGTGCAAATCATCACTTAGAAGCAAGAGTTATAACAGACACCACCTAGCTGAGATCTAACTGAAGTTTTCCATGTAGATATTGTAATGGGATGTCTCTGTTCTCATAGATGCACTATGATTTTTCTTAATGAGAGAGACAGAAGACACACTCATACACACACAGAGAATTGTTAAGTCAATACTTTTCACACAGAAGTGGTAACTGACACTGATCTTTTTCTAAAAAGAATTAGGCAAATAACTCTTTCTTTTGCCCGTATTAAGTTGAGAAGTGGAGGAATAAAGGCTGCACACTAGACAAGAATCCGGGGTGAGGAAGTAGAACAAGGCCATCCTAGAGATCCCAGGAGTAGGTCCTGGGCAGTAGTAAAGTCAGAGCAAGGCATTTGGAGATATCAGGCAACCGAGAAGCCATGTTTCCAAGCCTGGTAGCTACAAAGACAGTCAGGATCTAGGTGTGCACGAACTTGAAGAAGGAATGAGAAGAACCTGGCCTGGGGAAAGTCCCGGTGACTGATGGGCAGCTTGCTTCAGCTCACCAGAGTCTCTGCAATCACCGAGGTGGTTACCAAGGTAACTTAGGAGCCACCAGAACTGAGCTGGATACCTTGGGATAGTCAAGAACCTGACTGGGTTGGGACACAGAAAGGTCTAAAAGAAAGATGGTAGGCAAATACTCAGTATAGCCCAAGTTTATCTTAAAGAAATCTTTCCATCCCTTCTTTCTGGATTCTCAACAGTTCTATGTATGGCTTTAAAAATACTTGCGCAATGAAAAAGTGCAGAGTTCTTCCCAAACGACATGAGAACATATTAAGTATATCTCGTTATATACATTTCCTATGAAATTTAACAGCAAAGATACTAACCAGGTATGTCGGTGCCTATCTGTAACCCCACACTCAGGGAGGCTGAGACAAAAGGATTGCAAGTTCAAGTTCCACCTGAGCAACTTACGGAGATCTTGCTTCAAAATAAAAAAGGCTGGGAATGTAGCTTACCGTGAAAGCCTTGGGTTCACTCTCCATACTACCCCGCCCTCCAATGATTGATTAACTCTACACAGAATACTTATTTATGTCAAGTAGGAGACAGTTAATTTGCTTTTACCAGCTTTTCTCCAGATTGGATGTTGTCTTGTGCCTGAAGAATTGTTTTTAGCAAAGCCATGTCTTTTGTCTCCTCCATTTTACCTAACCTATCTCAAACCACTGAGCTAACATCACAGCGGAGCTGAGAACATTCTCGACTCTGACTTTACCTGGCAATAGACAGAGCAGTACCCAAGGCTGACAGGCATTGCAGCAGGGAGAGGGAAAATCAGGTTAGCAGAGTATTTGACACACTGCTGCTGAAAGCTGTCCGAAGGCTGGTGGGTGTTCGATAAAACCAAAGTGGGGCCTGGCCAGGGGCACCTGTAGAATAGTTAATGGCCATCATTTAGCTGTCATTCATTTTTCAGTTCAAATTATTTTAAAATACTTTGTTAGTTCAGAATGTGTTTGCTTAAGTCATTTCAGTAGTAATACTTTTCTCCAGGAGGCAATTAGGTATTCTTCATTTTATAGCTCTTGAATAATAGCTGAGAAAACTGCAGTTGCACAAGCAAATCACAGATAAACACCAGATTATCATATTAAAGTCCTTATTAGTCTGTCAGAAGAATTTTTTTTGCACTGAATGCTTTTTTAGTTTTTTATTATTCTTTTTTTAAGAAATCAGAAAAACTTGCTAATGTTAGTTTAGCTTTAAAGAAATTATTCAAGTCTCCATTTTTATTAGGAAACTAGTCTTTCTCTATCTCCTGCCCCCACATTACTCTAAATTAGCAAATTTTCATTTTAAAATTATATATATATGTGTGTATATATAAAATTATAATTATTTTTCTGAGATATCCAACAGCCTTTGTGCTTCAAGCTGTATTAAGAAAGTCAAACCTGGGCTGGGGGTTTACCTCAGTGGTTCTGGTGCCTGCCCAGCAAGCTCAAGGTCTCAAGTTCGATCCCCAGTAACCACATACCACAATACCAGGCACGGTGACTCACGCCCACCAGCAATCAGTACCACATACCACAATGCCGGGCGTGGTGCCTCACACCTGTAATCCCAGCACTCAGGAGGCAGACAGGAGGATTGCTGAGTTCGAGGCTTGCCTGGGCTACATAGTGAGCCCAGGGCCAGCCTGAACTACAAAGCCAGACCCTGTCTAAAACACAAAAACCAAAACAAAACACCAAAAAACATAGGACAAGTCAAACCTCTTGTTTTGTTTTGTTTTGTTTTGTTTTTCCAGTACCAGGTGTCAAATTCAGGACCTTGTACTGGCCAGACACACGTGGTGCCACTGGGCTAAAATCCCTGGTCCCCTAGAAAAGACAAAACTCTTGTGTCAGATTTGGCAGAAGTACTAAGAAGCCTGTTAGTGACCCTAAACCTGGTATGACAGTAATGTTTAAAATAATGCTCTTGTGTACTTATTTATTGAGTTTCCTTTGCATTTGAAAAGTCACCATATTGAAATGTTCTTAAATTTATAGACACATTTATGTTTTACCTGTGGAACTATACTTTTTAATTTATAAATTTTTTATTAGTACATATCTGCAGAACATAATAATTCCATTCCTTGTGAGTTGGTAGATGTGCATAACAAACACACGTTAATTCTTTTTTCATCTGCTTCCCTTCCTCTCCCTCCGTCTCTTGATCCCCATCCCATTCTGAGAAAGATCTGACACCCTACTTTCTATCATCTATCTTTTGTTCTCATGTACTTTTTTTTTTTTTGAGACAGGGTCTCACTTTGTAGTTCAGGCTGGCCCTGAGCTCACTATGTAGCCCAGGCAAGCCTCGAACTCAGCAATCCTTCTGCCTCTGCCTCCTAAATGCTGGTATTAGAAGGTATGAGCCACCATGCCCAGCACCATGCCCAGTGTGTGGTACTGATTGCTGGTGGGCGTGAGTCACCACGTCTAGTATTGCTGTCTGTGGTTACTGGATCCAATCTGGAACCTTGCACTTGCTGGGCAGACCCCACAACCACTGAGCTAAATCTCCGGTCCTCTCATGTACTTTTTTTTTTTTAGGTACCAGGGATCAAACTGGGGCCCTTGTGCGTCCAAGGTTGGCACGGTACCACTTGAACTAAATCCCCAGTCCTCTCATGTACTTTTGTTTTCAACTGTAGTTTCATCTCTAAGATAGACCACATCTCAGATATTTCTCTTCTGTCTCTTTCAGCATACAAAGCAGGGCTGTGAAAGTCACACTAGCATTCAGCATTTTCCCATTTCTATTTGAAATAGGGTTTTGGGTTCCCAGCTCTCTTTCCAGCCCCACACTGCTCAATGAAATCTGAAAGCTACCTTTCCTCTACTGAAGTCATTATGTCAGTTTAAAAACACAAGGAAAGAATCTGAAGTTACTACAGAGTGTCAACAGAAATCACTGCACAGTCTAAAACACTACCGTCAGCTTCGTGTGAAACTCATAGAAAGAACCCAAGGCCAAAAGCTGAATATTTCTCCTTATTCCTTCCAGACGGAGTATCCATTATCCTTCACATGGTACCACGTTCTCTCACAAAAAAGGAACGACTCTTCCAAAATAAAATGGTAGCCTATGGTATAACTTGTGATTGGGTTTCTTTTAGAATAAAATTACATGATATCTTGACTGCCCGTTATTAAGTGCAAGTCCTTCCATGAAGGATGCCATTTGGCCCAAAGAGAAATAGCTGAGTCGCAGACACCTTCCACTCCTTCCGGTACCATCTGATGAATTGCTTCCAACAGCACTTGACCTTTCCCTGCTCTGGCATATGTGGTCAGTGAGCGAGGCCTTGACTGCTAGCTCCGCTTCCTTAGGTAGAACCGACGCATCTGTAGCCACTGGCAAGCTCAAGCACTCCAGTGGCGGAGAAGATCATCTCTGGATTGTCTGAACTTTAACTCCTTCAGGGATTTGTCCCACAGCAAGTTAGCGCTTTTCATTACATCCCTAAATATACTGATTGCCTTTGGCTTTAGACATAAACAATATAGAACCTCCCTGACTTAGGATGGGATTCTGTCTCAACAAACTCATAGCACATATTGCAGAAAATATTGTAAGTCTAAAATGTATTTATACCCCAAATACCAAACATCAAGCTTAGCAACACAGTACACTGTAGAGGATTAGTTTTTTTCCCCTCAGGGCTGCTTGGCTGCTTGGAGCTTAGCTGGCTGCCACTGCCCAAGCATCTCAAGAAAGGATTGTACTGCATATCCTGAGCCTGGGAGAAGATCCCCATTCAAAATTCCAAGTGCAGTGGCCAAATGTGTATCACTTTCATGCTGTCATAAAATCAAAAGTCGAACCATTGTATATTGGGAACCATCTGTACCCCAACTGGCTCTCTAGTATTTAAGGGATGTTTCAATCAAAACTGATGAATATATTAGCAAAGCTAAATTAGAATATTAACAAAGGTAATTCAGGTCAGGATATGCAACTGAAATGGACAAGCTAATTAATTCATTATGCTCATCTGAATTTCCATGGGCGCCTATCAAAACAGTGGATATAACTGGCTGTGGTTTGCTTGTTGTATAAATAGCAAATATCATCGGTCAAACATTCCAGGAGATTGTATTCAATTTGTTTGTTTGTTTGAGACAGGTTCTCTCTTTGTAGTTCAAGCTGGCTCAGAACTCACTATGTAGCCCAAGTTAACTTCGAACTCTCAGCAATCCTCCAGCCTCTGCCTCCCAAGTGCTGGGATTGCAGGTAGGAGCCACTGAGCCCAACATTGTGGTGTGTAATACAGGGGATCGAATTTGGGACCTTTGGCTTGCCAGGCAGGTGCTGGGACCACTGAGCTAAAGCCTTGGCCCTATATTCAATTCTTACAAACAGTTCAGTGTAGCAGTTAAGACCACCAGTGTTGGTGCACACTACCTGGGTTTAAATTGTAATTGCCTCTTTCTAATACTTGAGCAAGTTATTTAATCTCTGAGCTTCAGCTACTTCATCTGTAAAATGTGGATAATCATGACAATTGCTTCCTGAGGCTATATTGGGCTCTTTTGTCGTTGTTTTGATTTTTGGTTCTGGGGATCACTCAGGACCTTGCAGTTGTGAGGTAGATGCCAGAACTACTGAGCTAAATCCCTGGCTCTAATGTGGGCTCTTCTAAGTGACTTGATAGATGTCAAAGCACTTGGGATAGTGCTTGGTAAGTGCTACACAATTATAACTGTGGCAGTGGGCTGGCTTATACACAACATATATGTCATTAGGATCATTTTCTGCACCAGCTTTATCTCCCGAGGTTGGGTATTTGGCTATTGGATATTTCAAAGGTATTTCAGTTCTGGGATATTTTGTTCTGTTCAATCAGTTTCTCAGGATATCCCATTTAAGAAAAGTTGACTGCATGCTTGAAAATCACAAGATAATTTTATTAGTTATATAATAACACCAGGAAAATACATTTGGAAATGTTTGGGGCTGGTTTGTTCTTTAGCTGGTCTGCATAGCTCATACCCCATTCTAGGTTGGCTGGCCCAGGGAACATGTAGATTTATTGTGGCCTTGTGCTTTTACCTTATAAGATGCATCTAACAAGAACTCAGTTTCCTCCTGTTTGAAAACAGAGCTTTCTTTAAGGGATACACACCCTTCCACTGAATACCGAGGTCCTGCATATTCACATTGTGCAACAGACAGTTTAAGTCATTTTATTATTGATGTGTCATCAGACAAGAATATGACTGTCAACAATATGACTCTGAAATGGAATAGACAGAGTCCTTTCAATAGAAACATCATAAATGAAATGGATAGTGCCTTTTGATATTTTAAGACACCATGTTAAAAATGCAACTCTACATATGTCTCCAGTGAAGTTGTTCTTCCTTAACGTAGAGCTGTGCTCTGAAAAGTACCATCTGGAGTATGTGAGTGCTTCAAATCCTCTGCCTGTGTAGCTTCCAGGTATAAAAACAGAACCATCAATTTGTGTTCACTGGTGGCTACAACAGTAGTGTGGGTTTACAGTAATGGGGCTGAGTGCCTGTCCTGGACTTGGCTCTTCACTAGCTCTGTGATTTGGGCAAGTTACTAACTCTGTAGACTTCAGTTTCCTCATACCTAATATAGAGACGCCCACCCCCTCGCAGTGTTGTGAGAATAAAATGAATCCAAAAAACACACAACACAGTGGCGATCTCTGAGTAAGAGTCTGTTGCTGCTAACCAGTTCTATTATACTCATACTGATAATGTCATTTTTCATACTATTGTACTAGTACTTATAATGTCATTTTTCAACCCAGGCTTTTGTTGATAACAGAATTACTATGAAGTACCTTGCAGCAAGTACAGCTCTTGTAGAGTTGATACTGAAAAGCTTCCTTTAATGTCCCTCTGTTAATCTGTTAGCCATGAATTTGCTCCAGACCTTTTTAAACTCCTGAACATGCCCAACCAGAGCCATCTCTTGGAGCAATGAGTTCCTTAAGCTCATTTAGTTCTGCACAAACCTGACAAAAAGTGCCCAAGGATACCTGTTATACCTTCTGGGCAGGTGCCTCCTACCTTTCTATGTTTGGACTTGGTGGATGTAACACTTTTGATCTTTAATCACAGTGGTTTTTGCTTTGTTTTCTTTTAAAAAATAAATCCTTGATGTCTACTTTATTTCACATAAAACTTAAGAATCAAAGTAATGGTATAAAAACACAAATATTTTTAAAGGTTGGGTTTTTCATCATTTCTAATTTTACTAGATTCAAGCATAAGCAACTCCTGACTGTTCAGTCTTTCTTTAATGTTCATCCTTTCAAGCTCCTTTCAAAGAATTAGAGGGCAAGATGATCTGAGGAGCCCATTCAGTCTGACTTCTTACTGAGGCAAACACACCTTTCTCCATATTAGGAGCAACAGTTCTTCCAGATGAGACAATACCATAGCTCTCATCCTAGAAAACAACAGACCAGAGGCAGTAGACGGACACATATGACAGCCGTTTGTTACAGTATAAGATTAAGTTCCATTGTTCAGAATTTTGCGATATTTTATTTTTTCTGATTTCTGATATGAACTAGGACGTTAGAAGAGAAACACCAATCTTTGCACCAATATTAATATCATCTTTCCCAGCATCTACTCAGCTACCCTCACCTATCATTCCACCTGGGATCTTGAAATTTTTATGAAACATTTCTCAGGTTTCTGAGTATTCTTCTTAAAGTACTCATGAGTACTGTCTGTTAAGGCTTATGTTCTTCCAGGCCTCTGAACTTAATAGTTCATATGTGTCACACATGTGATAGTCATGTATGTTATTTTGCTTTTGCTGCCTCCTATGAAAAAAATATTAATAGCAAATATTGATAAGAATGGATACCTTCATCCTTTCTGGCTAACAGTGATTTGGAGTAGTGTCTGAATAATGCCATGGTTGACATAGACAGACCACAGGAAAATAGTTGAAACAAACGTAAAAGATATGCACAGAACAGGCACAGAGAAGATACAAATATAAAGGGAACAGAGGCTCATCTGGCAGAAAGAATTAAAGTGCCCTTTGAAAATGTCTCAAGTGCGTCCTAGTGGCACTGGTGCTGTAAGGCAGCTGTGTTGAACCTCAGCCAAATGTCTTCTCGACCTCCACTCTTTCCTGCGGCCCAAAGGGTACAGCTCCTTCATACGCATTCAGTGGGATTCAGGAAATGAGTGTGATCCAGGTCGTTGACAGGAAGGCTGGTCATCGGGAAGCATTCCTTCTGTGTGCCTGCACCGTGTCCGTGATGACGTGTGTGAGTAGTCTCAGACCTCCCTGTTGGGAGACAAGGCCTGCCCTGCTGAGGGTGTTGGCAAGGCCGACCAAGTGTCTACACTACCCTGGGCCGGAACCGTGGGAGTGAGGACAGCGTGTGCCCTTGGGTCTGGTCTTTCCAGAGCACAGTAGGAAGTGATACTCTAGGGTACAGCTGCTTCGAGGCTTTGGGAGACTTCAGGAAAGGACTTTATGTAGTCAGTGAAACAGTTAATCTTTCACTGAATAAACCCGTGGACTGTGCTTATCACCCATGGATGATTCTCGGTCAAAAGGTCCCTGTTGTGCCTCTGCTGTGTTCGTAGCATGGTTGTAAGCCTGACGTATTTCAAGGTAAGGACACCTAATCCTCACTCCGAAGGTGCTGCCAGTAAGTGGACAAGGGAGACAAACTTATAGAAAGGACATACATCCAACCCTCTAAATAAGGACTAATGGCTTTGGTCAGAAACATGTCCTACAAACTTACTTTTGTTTAGCATCCCTTCTACTTTTAAAAACAAAACCAAGAAAAAAAAAAAAACCCTTCCAAGTAAATGTTTCCTAGGAGTATATTGAAAGTGGGTTTTCATGTTTATTTGTAAAATATCAGCTATTTAATATACCTTAGAGAACACTAGTGAATACAAGATATTCCAATGAATCGAGTAGAGGGTGGTAGCAGTAAGGCATGGAGAAGATGACAGAGGAGGGGACTCAGTTTATTCAAATTACTGAAATGTCAGTGACACACTATGAAACAGTTAAAAATATGAGAAGGTATATAATGATATCTAAGGAATGGACTATACTAAAGTTACTTAACAGAGAAGAATATTTGTGGGAAACGGCAAGGGAACATAACTAGAACCTTTGCTTTAGGTTTTACTCTCCTGTGAGTTGATGGTATGTGGAGAAATAATAATTTGGCAGAAATAAGGCTTAGAGAAGCTGAGCTTGGGCCTGATCCATGCTACTCTGGGTAGCAAAAGACCCCAGGCCCCAGCCTGCCACACCTTTTATTACATACATTCAGAAAAGATCTGGGAGGGCAGGGCAGACACCAACAATAGTCCTAGAGAGGTTACGCAGATGAAGATCCGACAGGCCAGGGCAGACACCTGGGATGGAGAAGTTATGTAGATTCTGGCTTAGTTCTGCCCTGGGTCTTTGTCTTTCACCAGAGGCGAAGATGAGTTAAGTCTAAAGTCCATCTGCAGGCGGGCCTGGTCACAGTCTCAACCGTGCAATTATTTCTCCCAAACAGGATTGTTCCCAACATATATTGTCATAGGTTGGATAGAGGAAAAAACCTGAGCCAGTTCTTAAAAAGTGCATACGAGCTGATGGGTAAAGTTGAGAGGTGAGAGCTGTCTAGCCAGTATAAATAATAACTAACGTACAAAACAAAATTTAATGGAGAAAGCTATTCTCATTCTGATTTTTTAACTGGTGGGAAGGAATTCCAAAGGAATTTAGAAAAATTTTAATTGTGGCACATGTCTGTATTTATCTCAGAAAAACTACATACAGTTCTATTTGAAAATAATCTTTAACTCTTCTGATATGACCCCAAAATACTCCTGTATTTGAGCATCATTTTGACTATGTACTTATGCTTTTCCCCCTTGGAGCTTGAAAAGATAAGATGCTGGTATCATTCCTGGACCAGTTAACATTTCTATAATGTATAATTATGATTGATGTTAATATGTTATGATAAAACAGACGAACTAGATAGTCCCAAAGTGTTGAGGTGGTGATATTGATGAGCTATTATCTCGGTAACAACCCTCTCATGGAGTGATCGCCTTTTGTGACAAGAGAGAGTGACTTTATATTTTTCCCATTGCATAAATGAAGGTAGAGATGTTTTTAAATAACATGAGTATGATCATCTCTGTGCTGTTAGTAAATTGTTCATAGAGATCAAACTGTGCAAGTGTAGAGGAATCTGAGTGCAATCTTGAGCTGCTGGTGGACAATATCAGTCATTTCAGTGAATCAGCCCTGTGGTGTCATCATGTGTAATTCTTTAACTCTAGGGCTGAAAACCTATGAAAGAAATATGGTATAGGGCCAGAGATTTAGCTCAGTGGTCCAGGCGCCTGGCTTGCAAGCACCACGCCCTGAGTTCAATCCCAGTAACCACATACAGTGCTAGATGTGGTGACTCACCCCACCAGCGATCAATACCACATACCACCGTGCCAGGTGTGGTGGCTCATGCCTGTCATCCCAGCACTGGGGAGGCAGCGACAGGAGGATTGCTGAGTTTGAGGCTTGCCTTGGCTACATACTGAGCTCAGGGCCAGCCTGAAGTACAAAGCGAGACCCTGTCTCAAAAAAAAAAAAAAAAAGAAATATGGTATAAAAGGTACCAAAAAGAACTTCCTTGTGTAATACATTTAGTGTTGTGCTTGGAGATAAAAACACACCCTATACCACGTAAGTCTGTAAGTTGATTTTGCCAAGTTACTTAGATGGGATGGTAACCCATAAACTAGGCCTGCATGTTCTTTAAGAATTTTATCATGTTTTCAAATTATTCATTTAATTTAATCTATTTTAACACAACAAAGTTTTGATGTAGTTTCCCTTTTCTGTCAATTCCAAGGAGTCAAAAATGATTATCAAAGCTGAAAGGGCTTTTTGTATTTTCTTCAAATGGTAAAGCCGTGTATGTGAACAAGGCTGATGAATTTGCTGTTTTATTTAGTTGACATTTTAATTCAAAGTGTAAACTGAAGTTTCTTTTCATTTCATCGCACTATTAATATTATTCTGTTTTTGGTTAGCTTGGGTAAAAATTGTTCACTGGTGTCATTTTTGATAATTAGCCTTTTATGGCTTGGGGTTTTTGGTAAGCAAATAAATATTTTAAATGTAATTGGTGCAATTACTGTGTGTGCATTGAACAACTTTATATTGAGCTTCATGTCATGTCACATTTTTATGCTGGTGGGTTTTTATGATTTTTTAATTGTATGCAGTATTCTTCCGCAGTATATAATTACCAGCTCAGCCTTGAGTTGGAGAAGCAAAGAGTTCTGTCGTTCTCACAAGCAGATTTGTATTGAAAGATACAGAAAGGCTTGCGTTGTGTTCCTCTAACATTCTTTCTCCATCGATAAAAGTAGCCCATGTCTGAATATTAATGCTATTTTTACACCTCGTACAATCCCAGCGTCACACTGTCCTAGTAGGGGCTCAAACAAATCACTCAAGCCTAGTACAGATTTCACTGGAGAAAAACTAGAAAGTTGGGAGCAGAAAATGGAAGGTAATGTTTAGAGGCCAAGGGTAAAAGCAGAAGGGAATGAGAACAAAAGAATCGTTAGCAAAATGTGCCCAGTCTTCCTGGCGTCGCAGAACGTGGAGCAGCGGTGAGAGCGGTCGTTGCTTTGCTCCAGCTGTCCTGTATTCCAGTCACATGTAGACTGGGTGGAGAGGCAGGGGCCAAAGGTTAGCATAAAGGAGAGTGTGGGGGGAAGGGAGAGCGGCGTACCCCTGACCCCTGACCCCTGACCCCTGACCCCTGAGCTCTTGGAGAGTTTTCGAAAACAATTTTTGGTCATATTTTTTGTGATATAAAAAATATTTTTATTGTGATATAGGTACATTTTATATACACATCATTATCACACTCAGCACTGAAAATTTGTACCAGTATATGGCACGGCTTAATTCTCATTTTTTCCTATTTCCCTACCCACCTACAACTCCCACTCCCTGTATACATGAGTTTGTGGCTGGATAGGAAGGATGTTAGATAAAACCAAAACTGAGTGGGAAAAGGTCCTCATGAACATAATCCATTGGCCTAAAAAAAAAAAAAAGTGAAAAGAATTAAAGCAGAGAGTCAGTTGGAAAGGTGGACAAATTTTAGATTCCTGCAAATACTGCCTTCCAAAGGTTAGGAAAGTTGAAAGATGCAAGGCGGCTTCCTACTGACAGACCAAAAAGTTACCTTGCCTTGATATCGGACTATTGTGTTATAGAGCATTGCAAACTTCCTAATAACACCTAGGACCTTACATGTGATTCCACTGCATGTTTTAAGATTTTTTTTCTACTTTAAAATACTAACACAACCTTCCATCTTCTGCTCCCAACCACCTAGTTGGCTCCAAAGCAAATATAGACTAGATTGAGGCAAAAACAGAGTTTCGTGCTGGCATCAGTTGTGACATTGTACTTGCCTGAATGATGGTAAAATTATTGGAGGCATCAGCACAAAAAGCACATAGCAGGAAAGTTATTAGCAGCGTAGCATTTCCAGTTCATGTGAGAGTATAGATCCTGTCTCTTGAAGGGAATGGGTCAGCTCGGATTGGATATGAATGACAGCAGCGTGGATCTCCGCTGTTTCCTGGATGCTTTTACTGTGACTTAAAAAAGTTAGGCATTACTGAGAAGTATATGAGGATATTTTCTCCCAAAACAATATTATATTCTATAATAGTTGTGAAGATCACCACAGATAGCTATGGTACTGTGTCATGATAGAAAAATAAGGGGCAGAGGGAAAGAGCAACATTGCCAAATTTCTTACAATTCCATCTCGTGAGTTTGAAGTTAACTGTGATAAAACCCAGCAGATGATTTTTCTTTACCACCTACATGTGTGAATCATGTCAGACTCCCCAACATCTGTACACTTTATACTAAGGTGGACATTTGTCCAGCATACTTTCTTTTTGAGACAGGGTCTCCCTTTGTAGTTTCAGCCTAGCCCTGAGCTCACTATGTAGCCCAGGCAAGCATCAAGCTCACAGCAATCCTCCTGCCTCTGCCTCCCAAGTTCTGGGATTACAAGCATGAGCCACCATGCCCAACACTGTGGTGTGTGGTACTGATTGCTGGTGGGTGTGAGTCACCACCCCTGGCACTGTGATGTATGGTTATCGGGGATCAAACTCAGGACCTTGCACATGCAAGGCAGATGCTGGAACCACTGAGCTAAATCCCTGGCCCTGTGAGCTATAACTTTTAATGATATGAGCAAAAAGGGTTACTCTGTTACCCTGAATGAGAGTGCTACTTTTTTAAGGAACAGTATAATAGTACCTATCAAAATAGTACTAATGCATATACTCTCTGACTTGATGTCCCATGTCTAAGAATCTCTCTAGCAGAAATATTCAAATTATATATGAAGAAATCTAAGTTCAGGCACTCCTCATTTTCTGAGGTAATGTGAGACTATAAAAATGATAATATAAATTGAAACCATGCAAAGTCATCTCAATAATCAAAGAAAAAAATTACAGTTATTTCTTGATCTTTAAAATTTTTGTCAAAAGCACTGAAGCCTTTTCCTTTGTTTATAAATGCTTAAGAAAATGGGGGAAACAGTAAAACTAGTACTTATTTGGCTCACTGGAATATAAGTCATTAGAAATAAAATTAAATTTTTAAGTAAAGTAGAAGTAAAAATTATTTAAAATAAAATACAAATGAGTATGTTTAATTCTTTACAAGCAACTTGAGCAGAACTTGCCTTAATAGTCTTGTCATATAATGTACTGTAAAAAGCCATTGTCTGTTCTATGCCTTGACAAATTGTCATATTCCTTTCTCAGTTTGGATGAGCCTCCAACATTTTATCGTTGGCACTTGCATGTTGTAAGATATCTTCAAGAATTCTTTCAATCTAAAGCTTTTTTTTTTTTTGGCAGTGTTACTTCCTCTGGGATGTCTTTATCCTTCCTGTCACAAACACTCAAACACTTTCCTGATTTGTGTCAGTACTTTCGCCTTCACCTCCAGCCCCTAACTGCATGCCTCGCTAGAGTCTCTCCAAAGTCAGCTCCTTCTCAGTACATAACTCGGTGTTCAATTCAAATTTCACTTCTACTCATATCACTTGTTTCTCTGTTCTACTTTAATTTTTGTTTGCCATTTTCCTCTTGTGATTACTTTTGTCAGGTATCATGTGGGTTTCTCATTGGGAGACAGAGAAAAAATAACTGTATGCTTTGCTATCTGTGCATGAACTGACTAACAGGTGCACAATGAATAATTACCAACAGATTTTGAAAGAAATGATGTGATTGGTCACTGGTCATGATATGTTTGCTTGTATTGTTTACAGAATGACTTGGGTGCTACGCCATTACTCACAGTTAATATGTGGGGATATGAAATCAGAACTGTGTTGCTGGGGGACATTTGTGTGATGGAAATTTGCACACATTAGAATCCTGAAAAGTAAAGATTGCTTGTATAAGAATGTTTGTTACACAATTGTTTGTAGTAGAAAAAAATGGAGATGACAACTTAAATGAAGAAACAAGTAAAAGCAAATCTCTACCATGTAACTGATAAAAAGAATGAGGTAGATCTCATCTGGGTTGACACTGAAAGGTGTCTGTTATATATTACTGAGTGAGAAAAATGTTGTAGAACACTGTAGTATAATTTCGTGTATCTATATTTTTAATTTATTTTATTGGTACATTTTATACACACATCATGATCACACTCAACATCGAGAATTTGTACCAGTATATGACACGACTTACTTCTCTTTTTCCATTCCCCTGCCCACCTTTACATCCCCCATGTATATTTTTAAATGTACCTATTTATATTTATCTTTCAGTTTTGCAGAAGAAGCTCCAGCCACCCTTCTAATTGTTATTAACTATTCCTAAGAAGAAGAGTTGAGATTGGAGTTTGGTGATAAGGAAACTTTCATATTGTACTCTCATACTCATATAACTCAGTTTTTAAAAAATAGACATCCAGTTCTTTTCTTAAGTTTTTAAAAGCAAGGAAATTTAAAAATCTGATGCAAGCAACTATTTAAAATATTAAGCTTTGTAGAAACTCTGTCGCAAGGAGAATATGGTGACATTCTCTAAACACTGGAAGGGCAGCCTCTGCAAGGAGGATTACATTTCTACTGAAAGATACTGAACTGTGGAAAGAAGACGAAAGGCTACAATAAAGAGTTAAAATATCAAAACCATAAAAATTTAAATGTATTTATAAAAACCAGATGTAGCAGGCCTAGAATCACTTTAAAGGGCATCAAGTTTTAAAAGACTGTCCTGAACAGTGTGATATTTTTGGTGCTGTGGTAACTGTGCTAAGCTCTTTCTTAGACACAGATCGCTTATCCTCACCTGGGAGCATTGTGAGTCAAGTTACTTCTGCTAGTTATAAGAATGGAAAGTAGGACTCCGAGTCAGGGTCAGTCTGCTTGAGTCTGACCCCTATAGCACCACTTACTAACCTTGGGTATATTCCTTACCTTGCTAGAGCCGGGCTTTCATGTCTGCAAATCGGGCTAATTAAATTAATTCTACCATCGAGAGCAGTGACTCCTTCAAGGTAGAGCTGGGGTTGCTTATATCTATCCTCTTCCACAACTCCCATCAGCTTGGCCCAGGCCACCCCAGTAAACACACAGCTGAGTTTTACAGTGTAGACTAGCTAGGTCAATGCAGCTTTCAGACTAGTACTTTTGTCATCTACTTCTAACTAAATTATGACTATGGATCCTTTGTTTTTAATAAGTCATTCAGAGACACAGCTGCCTTCCAAAGGTTGTTGAGGGGACTAAATGAGAGAATTAATGTAAGGCTTTCAACATGATAATAGATAGTAAATAAAAATTGTACACACCTATGTCTCCCACTAAGTTATAGTGTTATTGCGATGATATTTTGTGGAACCTGGTGATATGTTTTCCTGTTTTCCATTCAGTGAATATAGAAAAGATGGGTTGGTAATGAAAAGTCTGGGACACTCATTGTCTTGAATCCTATTTCAGTTTTTCTATTCTTGAGTTCAGTGACTTTATCGTTCCAGGGTTCAGTCAGTAATCATTTATTGAGCCCCTACTTACTTCCAGGTTTAGTCCTATGCGCTAACACTGCCAGATGAGAAAGCACAGGAATTCTATCAGTCTGCTCTAGTGAGAATTGGACAGGAGTTCAGAAAATTGCGGTATGTTTTAATTTGGGTTGAAAATAAAGATGTGTAGATGATATGAATGGAGCAGGCATGAAAGTGTATCAAAGGCTGTTTAGGGTCATAAGAGAAAGCTTCACGGAGCAGGCGACACCGGAAGTGGAGCTTGAGGGTGGCAGGAGTCGGCTGAGTGGAGGCCTGTTCCGTAGGATGTGCAGACACACTGCTCAACATTTGATGTGAGATTTCTCCCATGACTTATAAGGCTAAAATGACAGAAAGACTGGGCCACTTAAAACGACAGGAATTTACCCTTCTGCCGTTCTAGAGGCCACAAGACCAAAATCAGCATGCGGAGCCACACTCCACCTGAAATCTTCAGGTCAATCCTTCCCTGCCTCCGTGGCTTCTGCCGATTTTCTGGCCGTCTTGGGAACCCTTCGCCTGCGGCTGCGTCGTCCCAGGGCCTCCTCTGTGGTCACGCCCTCATCTCTCTGTGTGTCTGTCTTCGCGCGGCGTCTGGCTGGATCAGAGGCCCCCTCGGCAGTACCCCAGCGAGCCTAATTACAGCCTCCATGACTCTAGTTCCAAATAAGGTTGTACTGTAAGATACTAAAGGCTGGGACTTAAACATATCTTTTTGCTTTTAAGGAGGGATAGATAGAATTTAACCCATAACATCATATTTTCACTTAATGCATAAAGAAGACACACTCTATTTCCAAATTGTTTCTTTATACATAGATTTTATAATGAACTTTTAAAAGCCATACTTTTATTCTCAATAATTGTCAAGAAACAATTATTTAACTACAAAGATGAGACAGAGTGCTTGATAATTTCTTTTCAAATAACTAGTTACAATTTTAGATTTTAAAAAACTCGTTCCTTACCATACACCAAAAAAATGCACAAATGCACAGAACTTCAGGAAGAAACTGGTCTTTTGTATAGCTGTGCAGTTAAAAGAAATAGTCACAATTATAAAAGAAAAGATCCATAAATTCTAGCCGTATGAGAATATAAAACACTTGATCTGGACATGCACATCTGTAATTTCATATTATGACTCATGAGCACTGGGAAGACTGAGGCAGGAGGACTACAGGGTCAGCCTGTGCAACTTAGCAATCCTGTCTCAGATTAAAAAGGGCTGGGGAATGTAGCTCAGTGCAAAAGCCCTGGGTTCAATCCTTTGTACTGTAAATACTACTTACTATCGCTGCTATTACTACTATTACTAATAATGATAATAACAACATATAAAGCATTTTGTGAAAAAAAAACTCAGTGAGGAAAATGATAGACTGAGAAGCACTATGACAAATAATTAAAACAATAAATTAAGTCATTCACGTAACTGTTAAGACCCCCAGTAGCTAGATGGTCAAGTGGCTGGATGTGTTCAGTCTATAAAAACAATGTATTTGTTAAGGAATCTCATGGGTGGTCCTTAGATATCATTGAAAAGTGCAATTGAAGCTACAGTGTCAATGTACATTGCTGACAGTGATATAAATTAATACAGTACCTTTGAAAAGCATTTTACTACTGTATCCAGACCTATGAAAGAATCATACAACTAATATTTCTGGAAATTTAGCTTAAGCAAAAAGGTTAAAGAAGAAAAAAAAGCTACATTCCCAAAGCTGAGAATTGCAGAATTATTTGTAACAGTGAAAACTTGGAAGCAATCTAGTTGTCTGGTAGTAAGGGAACAGCTAGATGATTATACATCCCTTGGTTGGAATGTGCTCTCCTTGATAGGTGTAATGATGGCAGCATGAAGAAATCTTTATGCACTAAAGTTGTGTGCTCTTAAAAAGTGGTAAATATGGGCTGGGGGTTTAGCTCAGTGGTTCCAGCATCTGCCTGGCAAGCGCAAGGTCCCAAGTTCAATCCCCAGTACCACACACCACAATGCCAGGTATGGTGGCTCACACCTGTCATCCCAGCACTCTGGAGACAGAGGCAGGAGAATTGCTGTGAGTTCAAGGCTAACTTGGGCTATATAGTAAGCTTGGGGCCAGCTTGAACTACAAAGCGAGACCCTGTCACAAAAAAAAAAAAAAAAAAGTGGTAACTACAACTACTACAATTATATAAAATTTAAAAGTATGCCTTTGGGGAAAATGAGCCACAGTGAGCTAGCAAAGTGTGTACAAGGTATAAGGAGCACGGAGTTGTTTGAGGGTGTTATGGTCAGGAATCATTTTCCCATCACTTTTCAAACTTCCTTAGAGTTAAAAGATATTTTGACATATCCAACTTACTATGCTTTTAAAAGCCTTCAGGACTTCTTGCATGTTAGTGAAAATCTTGGAAGAAGGAGAATTTGATGAACTTTCAGGAAAAATAGGATTTTGCTCACAGTAGTTGTATAAATTACAAAGATGTTTTTCTTTCATAAATAAGTCCCGGACTAAGTAGTGGAATTATTCTGATGTGAACAAGTGGCATTTGATGAAAGCTTTTAAGTACGGCATATGCGCATTATATATTTAATGGTGATGTTTTTGACTAGTGAGGTCATTATTTTAAACCTGTCTCATCATTCACTTTGATTTTGGTTTTGTAGCTAAGACTTAAAAACTATGTTTCCAAAGAAAATACCATCCACGGGGTAGAGGGAAATAGTTTTACTGGCACCATAACAAATGAGCTCTTCAAACTTCATATTATGACTTAGGCTAGATTTAATGCTAGGTGACTGAGACCACTGATAATATTTTAGCAGTCTCTTTATTTGCATTCTTAGGAAAAGGACTTGTCTCTCCCTTCTTAGAGGCAGAGTTTATAAGGATTGTGAAATCATGATCTTCCTGCTTGCCGCTGGCAAAGTGTCCTAGCATGTTCGCAAGGCTCGCGGGACGCTTACTGTCCCTGAGGGAACAGAGGTGCTGCCTATCTTTAGGGGTGTGAGAAATAACAGGGGGTGACAACCCCTCTGGGCTCTCCACCGCTAAGGCTTGATTAAATTATGCTTCCTTGGTTGACTGGGCTCTGAATTCGCTAGTCTGCGTTTACTACCTGTGGATTAAAGTTGAGTGGTAGTACATCTTACCATTCCCTCCTCAAATAAACACACACACACACATACACACACACATCCTTGTACACTGGCTTATTGTGAAACAACTAATTGCTATCCTTTAAGAAAAAAAAGGAGTCTGGTGCCTTGGGTGTGGGAGCGATGATGGAAAGGAGTTAATCCATGTCTCCAAAGTAAAGACCAGACAATGGGGATCCATGCAAAGCAGTGCTGGACTATTGATATCTACTGACTCCCTAGTGAAACGCAGCCCGCCCTCTGCCATTCAGGGACTGGATCATCCAAAGTGTAGATTATCCAGGCCATATGTTTCTCCTCCTTTGCCATCTGGCTTGTTGCCTATTTCCCTTCTTGTTAACATAGAAAATATTCAAAATACGTCGGTCCAGTTCTGCCGAACTGAATCTATTGCCTTTGTCACCCCTTTCCTCAGTGCGCTTCCTGGTCCAATATGGTTACTTGGCTTATTCTGATTCCTCACAGGACATATCAGATGGTTTGTAATATACAGTCTTGTGCTTGTTGACCCTTGCTTTGCGGGAGTCCTTTAGTATCTTTAGTACTTATTATTATCACTTCAGCTAAATAGTGAACTCCCTTACAGCAAAGGACATCTCCTCTGCCTCTAATATCCTCTTCACCTGGCCCAGAGAGTGCCATTTCACAGGTTGGTGTGGAACAAGTATTGTTAAGACATCAATGAGATTAAGCATGAGAAAGTCACAATATTTAAGAAACAATAACTGAAATGCAATTTTCTATAAAAATCAACAACAACAACAACAACAAAAAGAACTCCAGGCTTTCAGAATAGGAAGGAACATTAGAGACTCTTTTATCTTCTATAGAGGAGCTTGGATCTCAAATCATAAATTAATTTGTCTTTGGTCAGCCAGAGCTTTTGGAGCAGTACCAGGATTAGAATTCACATCTATAGAGCTCATTTTTGTTGTCGTTCAGACTTTATGGGCTACATACAAGTGGATTTATGTAAAAGATATGCAGAAAAAAGAAAGCTTAGATTGTTAGAAGTCCAAATTAGAGATAAATTAACAAAATTAAGTAAAATTTACCCCCCTTTTGTGTAACCCTTTTGGGTTACAGTTGTTGTAATAATTCTTTGGAGTTATTTTTATTTGTTTTAAATACTGTTCTAAGAAAAGATCGAAAATATCTCATCCAAGAACCTAGAAAAAAACTGCCACATACTATGTAGGCCTGGGTCAGTAATTGTTGAGTGAGAATGAGTACAAAATACTCTTATTTTTGAAGGAAGGAGTATTCTCTAGTTCTGATATAATCAAACCCACTTACGAGAAATGTTAAGAGTCTTTGCAAATGAGAAATGTTAGGAGTCTTTGCATCATAAGTTTCTCAGTTTTGTTGTGGACTTTAGCTGACTCTGGAAAGTTCAGCTACAAATCACAATGAACTTAATGTGTCTATTTGTAGATGTCTTAAATGACTAGAGAAATCTAGTTCCTGCCACTTACAAATGAAATGTCCATTGAACATTTTATGATGTTAGCCTAAAGATTTTTGATATGACTAATGTAATAGTCATTACTAATGTCCAAGGTGAATCTTAAATTTTAGAAATATTTCTGATTCTCATTAGAGGAGGGAAAAAAAGCCTGATATAATTTCACATAGAATGTAGTTTAGAGTTTTATAATTCATGGACCTTTATAGGAAGACAAAATTATATTATATTATATTATATTATATTATATTATATTATATTATATTATATTATACTATATTATATTATATTGCTTTCTTTAGAAGTTTTTTTTATATTACTAATATAATACAAGTTCAGTGTAGAAAAATAAGAAGGTAGTGGTCATCAGAGTGAAGAATAAAGTTACTCTTAACCCTAGAAGCCAAAGATTACTGTTCACTTTTAGTTGTGTATGTTTTTGGATCTTTTTTCTATGCATAATCATCTTGTCATGGAATGCAAGCCACTAAAACTTGATGTTTTTCTATCATAAATGTTATTCACTGTCATTATTTCTGGGAATCAGTCTTTTTTTTTTTTTTTTTTTTTGAGACAGGGTCTCACTTGGTAGTTCAGGCTGGCCCCGAGCTCACTGTGTAGCCCAGGCAAGCCTCGAACTCAGCAATCCTCCTGTCTCTGCCTCCCGAGTGCTGGGATTACAGGGGTGAGCCACCACACCCAGCACTGTGGTTCATGGTACTGATTGCTGGTGGGCGTGAGTTACCACACCCAACATTCTATGTGGTTACCGGGATCGAACTCAGGACCTTGGGCTTGTAAAGTAGGCAGCGGAACCACTGAGCTAAATCTCCGGCCCTCTGGGAACCATTCTTAATGGTTGCAGCATATCCCATCACATATATATGTATATATATATGTATATATATATATGTATAATTCCCTTTTGGGGGGATATTTAGGTTTTTCTCCCTTTTTTCACTATTATAAATGCTGGAACTTACTTATTTATACATCTTGACTCACATGTTCAGTAATATTCTTGGAATGAATTCTTTTGACTTTTAAAGGTAAAAAACGGAATATTTTAGGTGCCAAGATTACTTTCATGTAGACTTTGAAAGGTTAGCTTTGAGAGACAGTATTTACACTTGGTTGTTCATAGCAATAATATACACTATCTTATTATGCATTAATACAGTTGCATTTCCCAAGTGATAAACTCCAAAGCACAGTTTTAAATATTTATGTTTTACATAGTATTGTTCTTCAGTAATAATAATGATGATGATGATAATAAATTATGCTCCCCAGTTTCCTCATTATTTTCCGAGCCTGGATGCTTTGTTTGGCTGGTTGATGAGAGGCGGTTTCTTGCTGGAGGCAAAATGTCTTTGGACCATTCCCTAATCCCCCTCCCACCGATTTTACCCCTTTCTGGGCTGATTACATAAACAATAAGGTGTTGTCTTTTTAATTAATGAACGTAGCTCATTACAGGTGCTTTTCAATCATCTGAACTTATCTCCTAAATAGGCCTTGCATTATCTATACCCAAATAGGAATAGGATTGTTCAGGCAAGGCCACTCTAGGAGAATATTTAAAACAAGGGGCAAAGAGTCTTCTCTAATTTTGCATGTGATCGGATGTAAGAACAGCACCATCCAATTAGGAGAGAAGACACAGGGGCAGGGAGAGAGGCCACACGTAAGCCTCTCAACTTGAGCCTGTTCCACATAGTGACATTATGATTTTCCTGATAAAGTTTGCAATAACCTTTATCTTTTTGTATTTAATTTAATGGCCTTGTAATCTGGAGAAACCAGCAGGACTTCATTTATCATGTAGCAAACATCAACCTCTTCTGGTACAAGTTTGTATGTGTGTGCTAACTAAAAGAGACAGGAAATTAAAAATAGGTCAGAAAGCTTTCCATTCCAGTTTTGTTGATATAAGTGGTGCGGTGTGGGGGGGGGCAGGCAGAACATTAAGTTTCTTTTAAGTGATGCTATGGAGAAAATAATCTATTAACGAGTAAAAAGAGATTAGAGCGCTGTGAGAACTCTGAAGATTGTGTTTTATGAAATGACGTCTTTCTAAAGCATCAGAAAGGTGTAATTGCCAAAACTATTTCAAGTTATTTACAAGTGGTTTTTGCCTGAAAGAAATAAGAGAATGTTATTTATCTGGAATATTTTCCAGTCTTTATGTAAGGCTGTGGTGGAAGAGGTGAATGTGTTTTACTAAATCATTAATTCAGATGACAATAAAACTGAATCGTGAGAAATTTTTTCAAAATGATTTTTTTTTTGAGACAGGGTCTCGCTTTTTAGTTCAGGAAGGCTCTGAGCTCACTATGTAGTCCCGACAAGCCTCGAACTCAGCAATCCTCCTGCCTCTGCCTCCCGAGTGCTGGGATGACAGGCGTGAGCCACCACGCCCGGCACTGTGGTATGCGGTGTTGATTGTTGGTGGGCGTGAGTCTCCACGCCCAGCATTGTATGTGGTTTTCGGGAATCAAACTCAGGACCTTGCGCTTGCGAGGCAGGCGCTGGAATCACTGAGCTAACCCTCCGTCCCTCAAAATGAATTTTTTTAAAAAACGCTGCACAAAAATATTATTACTTTTGGAGGGTACATTTGGAAAGCCTTGCATGTAAGAATGGATGACAAATGCAGACTCAGTGACATTATAACTTTTCTCCAAAAAATGCTTTTTCTCTGGGAAAAATAAAGAGACATTCAATGATATAGAGCTTCTCTTTTGGTTCCTCTAAAAGGTGTGTGTAGTATTTAAGAGAGGTTAATAAATATAAATTCTGGACACTGCTGTCCACACGCTGTTGTTTGGTCCATGTACTAGGGTGGCAGAGTAAATGTGGAGAGTGTACAAGCTTTAAGAAGATACATAGGTCATGGGGCGCTACAGTAGGTTGTCGTCCAAACAGCAAGTTCTGCTCCTCTTGGTCTTTTGCTTCCTGTCTCACTAGTCTCACCTTCTTGTACACAGTCCCATCCTGATGATGCCCACCATGGTGGGATGTAGACAGCCAGAAGGCCCTCATCAGAGCCAAGAGGACACCATTGTCATCCTCACAGAGCTCTAGGATGATGTGCTAATAAACCTCTTATGTTTATAAAGTACCCAAACTCCAGTATTTTGTTAAAGCAACACAAAAGGGGTTCAGATGCCTGGCAGTGTGATTAGTGTGAAATAGGAATCACAGGAACACAGATAGCTATTGCAATTCTAGGTGAGCTATTTCTCACTTGTCACTTATGCTGTAAGTTTCACAGAGCCTAATGTCACCCATCATGCTTTCTGATTATTATCCTAAAGAAGGCACCCAGGAAAGACTCTCTTCCCTTTGCCACTTTGGAACAAGCCCTTCACCATTAGCTTCAAAGAAGAAAATTATGACAGGAATCTGAATGGACAGAGATTAACTTCTGACAGGAATGGTTCCTATTTTAAATGGTCTTGAACACTTAAGCCTGTATTCAAATGATTTGATAGCTTTCAACTCATGGGATAAATATTTTTGTGTCACAACAGGAAGGGTGGTAAGTGAGCCTTCTGTTATGTTCTAGCGCCACAGGTGCTCTGGAGAAACATCCAACATCTTTCCGCTGGTTATGGTTGGAAACAACCACAATGTTAACGTGACTGACTTTTTCTTTTGTAATTAATATTTTTATCATTAAAAGTGTGCTTTACTTTTTTTTTACATTTTATTGGTACATTATATGTACACATCACAATTACATTCCACATTGAGAATTTGTACCCAGCATATGACACAATGTAATTCTCGTTTTTTTCCCTCTCCCCTACTCTACCTCCACCTTACCCCTATACACAAAAGCACTGTTTCCTTTTTTTAAACATCAATTCTTTTCTTTCTTCTTTATTTACCCCTAAGCCCCATTACCCTTTGAATGTTTACTATTTCACAATATCAATCATGCATTCTAGAACACATTTATAGCTTCAGTTTCTCATATCAGAGAAACTATATGATATTGGACATCTGTGACCTGTTTATTTCACTTATGAGTATGTCCTGAAGGTATGTCCATTTGAGTATAAATGGTTCAATTTCATCATTCTTTATGGCAGAGTAATACTCCATTTTATTTTTTTAAAAAGCCACATCTTCTTTATCCAGTCTTCAGTTGATGGGCATTTGGGTTGTTTCCAAGATTGAGCTATCACAAACTGAGCTGCTATAAACATGGGTGCACATATGTCACTGTGATAGGAATCTTGTAACTCTTTGTGTATATCCCCAGCAGGGGAATAGCAGGGTCAAATGGAACCTCTAATCCTAGTTTTTTGAGGCATCTCCACACTGATCTCCATAATGGTTGTACTACTCTACATTCCCACCAACAGTAAAGAAGGGTTCCTTTTTCTCCACAAGCTCGCCAGCGTTTGTTTGCTGGCTAATTTCGAGATAGCAGCTATTCTTTGTGGAGTAAGATGAAATCTCAGAGTTGTTTTCATCTGCATCTCTCAAATGGCCAGTGACATTGAGCACTTCTTCATATACTTCTTAGCTGCTTTTACTTCTTCCTCTGAAAAGTATCTGTTTCAAATGCCCAGTTTTGAACTGTGTCTTTAAATTTGGGGGGGACTGATTTTTTTTTAGCTCTTCATATATTCTAGATAGTAGTCCTTTGTCTGAGGAATTACTGGTAAAGATATTTTCCCATATTGTTGGTTCCCTTTTTGCTCTGCTGGTTTGTTTTTGCTGTGCAGAACCTTTTTAATAGAAAGAGATCCCATTTGTTGATTTCTTCTGATAGTTCTCAGGCTATAGAGGTTTTGTTCCTAAAGGCTTTCCCTAAACCAGTGTCTCCAAGAGTTTTACCTAACCTGTTTTGCAGCAGGTTTAGTGAACATGACTGATTTTTGGTGGAGACATTCTAACACCAGGACCGATAGCGTTAATGTATTTAACAAATGAACTTTTTCAGATATCTGAGACAGCAGACAGTGGCTAATTTGTTCTAGCGTACTGATCAGAGATAGCCCTGCTGAATCCAGGAGAGCAGAGGAAAATCCATGGCGCTGACTATAAGGAGGGAACACTGGCTGTGTCAGGGTGGTGACTTCCACCCTGCCTAGTCACTTCTCTGCACAGCTTCGTGCGGACCCTCTGAAGAACTTCCTTGCAAAAGTGTGATCTAACGTGAAACCTTGACAGAATTAGCAAATTAGTTGTGACACACCCTTCAGACTCACACAGCCTTAAATTCCCACCTTGGCTTTGATATTTAACAGCCACAGGACCTGGGGCAGCCTATTTGCCCTCTGTTAGACTCTCTTTCCTCAATTGTAAAATAAAATATCCTGGGAAAGTCTTTCAACCAGGTTTCTATTGCTTTTATTCTTCCAAAGACTCTTAATGAAAAGAGTCTCCTGATGGATGAATCATCTTCAGGGTTCAGGTCCCCAGAAAGATGATGTCTTCCAAAAGTCAATCTATTTTCTCCCATACAGTGGGAGCCGTTTCATTCATGCCCTTTTATTTCCCCTGTGCTAGCAAACATGAGCTAAGTCCTCATACTTAATTGCTGTGGGCGCTCTCCGAGAGGCTTCTTCTTCTTTTTTTTTTTTTTTTGAGACAGGGTCTTGCTTTGTAGTTCAGGCTAGCTCTGAGCTCACTATGTAGCCCAGGCAAGCCTCGAACTCAGCAATCCTCCTGTCTCTGCCTCCCAAGTGCTGGGACTACAGGCATGCACCACCATGCCTGGCCAAATCATTTTTAAAGTAGGTCGAAACTAAATAAGTAAAATATGAAAGAAATAATAAGCTCCTTTTTTTCTTTAAAGTACTTGTAGTATCTATTTCTATAGGTGGCATACTTCCTTTTTTTCTCCTCAGTTTATATGTCTGTTCATGGTAATATTAGACCTTTACTGTATCACTTACTTGGGAAAAGAGGATAATACTAAGATGTTAATTTACCCCAAATACCCATCTATAGGATTAGTTTAATATTATTTATATTTTCTTAGCAAAAATCTGAAGAGTAACACACATTGTTTGATTCACCATATTATTATAACAAGGTACATCTCAAGACTTTTCATTTTTTTAATTGAATTCTTTATCAGTACATTTTATATACAGCTCACAAACACACTCAACATTGGGGAATTTGTACCGGTATATGACACAAGTTAATTCTTATTTTTACCCTTATCCCTACCCACCCCACAACCCCCCACCCCCTATATACATGTGCTTTCTTTTTTTTTTTCAAATCATATTTATTCTTTCCCCTCATTGCTTTCAAGGCTTTTCATTTTTAAAAAGCATCAAAGAACCCAGAGAACTTTTTAAAATGTTATATTAATATTTATTAAATTAAAAAGAAATTTTAAAAATACTTATGAAATTATCTTAAAATACCAGTAAATCTCCAAACATTAACACAACAACATATTTTTATGAGAAGTGGTATTTTTTTGAAGTAATATCAACATATTAAGGGCCAGGAATTTAGTTCAGTGGTTCCAGCGCCTTCCTTATAAACACAAGGTCCTGAGTTCAATCCCTGGTACTGAAAAAAAAAAAAGCAAAACAATATCGACACACTGAGTAAGGAGAGTAGCCTTGTTGTTGCATAGCTTTTTAGTGTCTGACCTATAAGAAGACAGCTGGACTTTCTTCTCTGCTTTTGCATCCTGTGTGTGGCCATATCACACATGAGATAGATTCCTACCAAAATGGGAGTAAAAGGGGACAATTTGTTATTGTTATTATTATTATTATTATTATTAAAATGGTTTAGACTTTATGATCCCCTCTGAAAAGGTCTTGGGGATGTTCATGGGCCCTGGACCAACTTTGAGGACTACTGCTAAAGAGTATCATCAGCAGCATAAGAAATAGAAATACTGTTTCCCCACTTTTAATTTTTGATGGTTTCATTGTTTTAAAATGTGCCTCTTGCTGGGTGTGGTGGCTCACACCTATAATCTGAGCACTCGGGAGGCAGAGGCAGGAGGATTGCTGAGTTCGAGGCTTGCCTAGACTAAATAGTGAACTCAGAACCACCCTGAACTACAAAGAGAGACCCTGTCTCAAAAAAAAAAAAAAAGTGCTCTTAACCTTTCTCAAAAAGTTGATAGAAACATGAAGGTCAAACTATGATTGGAATGTTTAGATTTTTCTTTCAGTATCTGAAAACTACTAGTGATATGCAGAGTCAATATTGTGTTTTGACAGTAAGTAATTTTTAAATATATATTGAACAGGAATAATTCTTTTTACTGTGGTATATAGAAAGACAGCTTGTTTTTACTCTTTCGATCTGTAACAGTAAAGCTAGTTTTATTAAATCTCATTTTTATTTGTATGTGTTGCTTGTTATATCATCTTTATACCATTCAATAACAAAAAGTAGAGTGAATTGATTTCTCTTATTCCTGCCGTGAGGTGGTTTGAAATGAAAGGTAGATAGATGGTGTGCTTAATTTACACAGTGGTGTTCGGTTCAGAATGAGTTAATACAGAAAGATAACACACTTTATTTTATTCTACTCTCGTTTTCCCTTTTTTAGGTAATAAAAATAATGGCTGTGAGCAACCTGTAAGCCTTGGGGTTTTTGTAAGGATACACTGTAGAGACCAGCTCTCCTTTCAGTGCCGTGGACTCCCCATTACTGTGAAATTTTGCTAGTTCCAGTAATTACTTGGGTGTTCTGTTTCTCCCATGGAAGAACAATCTCTAGCTCTCAAGCATTTCAATAAGAGAGACTGGAGGGGGCTGGAGATTTAGCTCAGCGGTTCCGGCGCCTGCCTCACAAGCGCAAGGTTAGTTCGATTCCCGGTAACCACATACAATGCTGGGCGTGGTGACTCACGGCTACCAGCCATCAGTACCACATACCACAGTGCGGGCGTGGTGGCTCACGCCTGTCATCCCAGCACTCGGGAGGCAGAGACAGGAGGATTGCTGAGTTCGCGGTGGCTTGCCTGGGCACCATAGTGAGCTCAGAGCCAGCCTGAACTACAAAGTGAGACCCCGTCTCAAAAAAAAAAAAGAGAGAGAGACTGGAGGGAGATTGGCATGCTACAACTTGCCCAACACAATCCTAAAGTTAGGTTTAGGATATTTTGAAATAACAAAACAACAAGTTTCTTTCTTAGGAGACACATTCCAGGTCCATTATGCTTTCAGATGGGTGGTGGTGAAAGAAAGTTGAGACATACCAGCTATTACCTCCAAGGACGAATTCTCTGCTGGGCCCTGTGATATATTTATATCATTTTATTGTACCTTTCTGAGACCATGTTATACCCTCACCTAAAAAAGAGCTTGCTTGTGTTTATAGGTGTCTGTAACACTATGCATCACATCATACTTTTCCAGATGTTCTCAGAGGTTAAATTAAGTGGTTTAACTTCTGACATTAGAAGAGACTTTTTTTTTTTTTTTTTTGAGACAGGGTCTTGCTTTGTAGTTCAGGCTGGCCCTGAGCTCACTATGTAGCCCAGGCAAGCCTTGAACTTACAGCAGTCCTTCTGCCTCTACCTCCCAAGTGCTGGGATTATAGGCGTGAGCCACCACATCTGACATTGTGGCATGTCGTACCGATTGCTGGTGGATGTGAGTCACCACGCCTGGTACTGTGGTATGTGGTTTCCAGGGATCGAACTCAGAACCTTGTACTTGCTAGTCAGGTGCTGGAACCACTGAGCTAAATCCCCAGCCAAGAAGAAAATTTTAACGATCTGTTCCACACCCCCATCACCTCTTCTCTGGTCGAAGCTACTCACAGTGTCATAGATTAGTGCTTCCAACTTTGTTGAATACTTCCAGTGTTAGATACCTCATGATTCCTCAGGGAAACTCTTATGGTTTTGGAAAGCTGTGATTGTTGGGGGGAGGTCTTCCCCCATTTTCTGACCTGAGACAAACAGATACTATTTCTTTTACTGTAGCATTGAGGCTCCTGTGGTTTTCTCTTGAATCCACATGAACTTTCTCAAGTCTCAACTCTATATCTTTACACCTGAAAATTTTGCCATCCCCTTTCCTGTCCTACTTCAGTTTTCAGTTCCCATCTTAGAAGTATGATCCCTAAAAATGGCACAGCATGCTCCCAATGCTGAATGACCTTTACAGAGAAGGCCAAGGCCACCTGCTCCCTGATCGCCATGATTTTCTATGGAGCTGATGACTTTCTGGGTTCCCTGGCAGGACTAGTGCATGGACTTCCATTGTGCTGACCATGTGGGAAATGTGACTTAGGCACAATGCCTTGTATTATTCTGTCGTTTCTTTTTCCTACATTTATGACAAACTCAATCCATTAAAGGTTGAAGGGAAAGTGTTTTTTCTTGATTTTTGCTCTTGGCAGGGAAAATAACTTTTTACTCAGATATAATTTTAGATCTACAGAAGGTTTAAAGAATACTTCAAAGGCTTTCCATATATTACTTAATTTATTGTTTTTAGATAGACATACAGAATTATATAGGTAAGATACAGATGTGAATAGTTACAGATTAATTTTCCTGGACAGTTTAGAAGTAAAGTGCAGACATCATTTCTCTTTAAATGTTCCAAGACTTTTCGTTTGTTTGTTTG
>PVIC010006298.1:0-54682 GCA_004025085.1 Thryonomys swinderianus
TGTTGGTGGGATTGCAGACTTGTGCAACCATTGTGGAGATCTGTGTGGAGATTTCTCAGAAAACTGTGATTTAAACTCAAGATAAAAGAAGCCAGGTCTTTTGCAAAAGGGAAAGGGACTAAGAGATGAAAGATAGGAGGAACAGGAGAAGAAAAGGAATGAAATAAAAGGTATGAGATATCTATGTCCATGCACCAACTCTTCCTCAATGAATATTACCATTCTGTACTACAAATATGGACTAATTAAGGAAAATAAGTCCACTGCGCTGGTCTCATCCTTTAACTTTAGTAGATTTTGAGATATCTTAAATATTTAAATTGATCATTCATCATTTCCACCTTCTCAGGTGAAACTAAGTATAGTTTTGTGTCCTCCTGTACAGTATTTATACCACTTCTTTTTCTTTTCTTATTGTACTGGCTAAATATTCTAATTTAATATTGATAATCTTTTATTAATTGGTATATGTTTGCAAGGCATATTGCTATTCTTATATGATTCTACTCATCTCTTCCTCATTTTGATGGGATGTTTTAATATTAACTACAATGCTGATTGATAATATTCATTTTAAAATTTATCTTACATTCTCACATGTTATAATACATTTAAGCCCGGCATGGGGTGCATACCAGAAGTCCCAGTTACACAGCAGGCTGAGTCAAAATGATCTCATAAAGTTCGAGGCCAGCCTGCACAATACAGCAAGATCTTATCTTAAACAGAAAAACTTTTTAAGTAATATTCTATGTTGAACTTTATCACATGCTTTCATGATGGTTATTGATATAATTCTATAATCTGTTAATGGATTGACTTTTTAATCTGTAGTGGAAGTTTAAGCTTTTCTTTCATTCCTAATAAAAACCATATTTAGATAAGCATGTTTTAACCACAAATAAATCTTGGATTCAATATATTAATATGTATTGATATGTTGTGATATTGAACATATTATAATACAATATAACTTATTGATATTAATATAATTTACTATAGATTTTAGCATTTCCTCTGGAAGGTTATACTATAATTTCTGAGCTATCTTTGATGATAGGCTATCAGCAATAAACTAGCTTTTTAAAAAATTGAATTCTTTATTGGTACAATTTTTATATAGCTCACAATCATACTCAGCATTAGGGAATTTGTACCAGTATATGACACGAGTTAATTCTCATTTTTACTCATATACCTACCCACCTCACAACCCCCCACCCCCTATATACATGTGCTTTTTCTTTTCAAATCATATTTATTCTTTCCCCTCATTACTCTCCCCTACCACATTCCCTTTGAATATTTCCTGTTTCACAAAATCTATCATATATTCTAAAATGCATTTACATCTACAGGTTCTTATACCTGTAGATATGGTATTTACATATCTGTGACTTATTTATTTCACTTATTAGTGTGTCCTCAAGGTGTGTCCATTTGCACATAAATGAATGAAACTTGTCATTGTGCCAGAGTAATACTCCATTTTATTTTTATTTTTTTTTTGAGACAGGCTCTCCTTTTGTAGTTCAGGCTGGCCCTGAGCTCACTATGTAGCCCAGGCAAGCCTCGAACTCAGTAATCCTCCTGCCTCTGCCTCCCGAGTGTTGGGATTACAGGCGTGAGCCACCACGCCTGGCACTGTGGTATGTGGTATTGATTGTTGGTGGGCGTGAGTCACCATGCCCAGCATTGTATGTGGTTACTGGGATCCAACTCAGGACCTTGCACTTGTGAGGCAGGCGCTGAAACCACTGAGCTAAATCTCCGGCCCTCTATTTTATTTTTAAAAACCATATCTTCTTTATCCAGTCTCCAGTTGATGGACATCTGGGTTGTTTCCAAGACTGGGCTATCACCAACTGAGCTGCTATGAACATGGGTGCACGTATGTCTTTGTAATATGATTATTTTAATTCCTTTGAGTATATTCCCAGCAGGGTAATAGCAGGGTCAAATGGGACCTCTAATCCTAGTTTTCTGAGGAATCTCCACACTGATCTCCACAATGGTTGCACAAGTCTACAATCCCACCAATAAACTAGCTTTTTAGAAGCCCCTGGTCTTTCTCTAAGCAACTGACAGGGCTGGCTATTTTTCAGTTCTTTATGTTAATGTAAATGTATTCAGGTTTTCTGTCTTTTTTAAAGAAATTTTGATTCTACTTTTGTATTATTCCTTGCATCAATCTCTCAATTATCCATTGTATCTAATCATAAAGTGATACATAATAACTGCTCATCATTTAAAATGTTTTCTCTCAGTGATTCTATCCTATTAGTTTCTAACGTTTGTGCCCTTTAAAAAAAATTGGGGGCCAGACTTGCCAAAAAATAGTGTATTTTATTGATCTTCTTGAGGGAAGACTGTTAAGCTGCACCAAAGAATATCGTTTTGTGGGTTAGACTTTTTTCTTTCATCACTTGGCTCTTATCTCTACTCTCTCATATGCTACTCCACTACCCCTTTTTATTCATTTACTTTTAGTTTGAATATCCCCTACCTTTAAGATCATAAAGCTATTAGCACTACTTTACCAAAGGCCTACACATTTTTATGTGTAGTTCTTTTAGATCTTTCATTTCTAAACAATTAGTAATTTCAGTTTGGATTCTTCTTCACAAAGAGGGTATTTTCAAATTCAAAACACATAGGTTTGGTGTGGTTAGCTTGCATTCTTGGTGGTAAATTTATAATTCTATTGTACTGTGGTTGGAGAAAATAAAACATGTGATTTCTGCTTGTGGAATTTATTGAATTTTTTTTTTACTTAGTACCTAATAATTTTTGTAAGTGTTCCATAAGTATTGAAAATGAACATCCATTATCTCTACAACACAGAACTCTGAATATATCCAACACAGCTAGGTTTTAATCATTCATAATTTGTTAATTTTTCCCACAGATCTTTGTAAAAGGTAGATTAAATGTTCTAGAACTGTCACTTTACAACTTTTCCCTGTATTTCCATTTTTCCTCAATACATTATATAACTATGTGTGTTCTGTACATTCAAACTGCTGACCATTTTTATAGTATCACTGAGCCAAATATTTTTGTCCAGTTTAATATTTTTGGCACCAAACTATTTTTAATATCAATAATGCTACACTAATCTTTTAACAGTGAGGCATGTTTTGATATCCACTTATTTTATGTATTATAAAAATATCTGAAGTAATTTGATGAGGCTGAACAGATATTCTGCTCAGATTCATCTTTGAACTTTCTGCCTCTATTTGTCCCCATATTTCCAAACTCTAATTCCTTTTATATTGTTTTCTAAAAAAAAAAAGAATCTCTTGGTTACATTCCCCAGTTCAGTAAGATGACCTATAGCTATTTCCATGCTGCATTTCAGCCAATCTATGATTTTGTAATGAAATTTTTAATGTCCAGAACATTCTGTCTGTTCTGTAACACAACAGTCACCTTAATATGAGGTGAGGGCACAAGTCAGTGGTCCTTAAACCACACTCTGTTTCCCTGGGGAGTTCTGTTTCTCCAGATACTAACTCTTCTGTTGTACCCATGATGTGTGACCTTGATCGTTGTCCTCTTTCTGTCTGAGCATTTGCTTGTCAGCAGAAACGAACACTGAATGCCCTGTGCAGGAGGTCGAGGGGCGGGGAGGTGTGGGCTGGTGGAACACATTTGTAGTTCTTTTCACTTTGTTGGTAGAACATTTTTTCTTTACAAAGACAACTGTCCTAGAGTTCTTGTTCTTCACATCTTTGAAGTCTTTTCCTGAGAGGTACAATATCCAATATTGCAGAAGCAAAATTATGCATCATCTTGATCCAAGTCCCATTATCTTCAGTTTTAAAATCATTGGAAAACTTCCCTATTTTTCATTTCCTTAAACATGTGGTTTAATTTTTAAAATACAGTTTCCTCATCATTAAATATTCCAGCTACCCCATATTACCAGTTAATCATTCGGGAGGACATAACTGCCAAGACTGATGGAAAATGGAGTACAGTCCGACCAGGATCACCGAGGGGTAGAAAGACCATTTTCTCCTATACAATGTGTAGAGGTTCTGGTCCAGAGTCAGCCGGGTCCAAGGCTAGCAAGCATGACGGAGGTGCATGGCAGAGGACAAACAGTCTGTGGCAGGGCAGGTAGGAGGAAGCGAAGGAGCATGAGCCTGCCTTTCTCTTCTATCTCATCCAGGCCATAAGCCTTTGTGTGGCGCCACCCCCAACCAGGGGGGGGGCTTCTGTCTCCAGGAAATCCATTCACCACACTCAAAACTGTAGGGATTCCAATGAGTGGACTAATTTAGTATCACACCCTTAATCCATATTCACACACGCTAGATCCACCACCTGTGAAAACCCCCACTTAAGCATCTATGAGCACATGAGGCTTTGGAAGGACATTCAGGAGTCTCACTGAAAACTCCTTAACACTTTACATGTTTTAAAGAGAAGGTTTCCCTTCCCAACACTAGCAGATTATGGATACCCAAGCCTGGTTTAGTTTATCATTATTACCATTGTTTACCGTTATTTTTTCATTAGCTGGGTTGACAGAAATTGCTTAGCAGAGGAAAAAACAAGCAGACAAATAAATCTTTAAGTAACTGAGATGTTTAAAAATGCAAATGTTTTAGCTTATTAAAAATCTCTCATTGAGCTGTAAATTTAGTTCAGTGGTTCCAGCACCTGCCTAGCAAGTGCAAGGTCCCCAGTTCGATCCCCTGGTAACCATATATGACAATACCGGGTGAGATGACTCACACCCACCGGCAATCAGTACCACATACCACAGTGCCGGGCGTGGTGGCTCACGCCTGTCATCCCAGCACTCAGGAGGCAGAGGCAGGAGGACTGCTCAGTTCAAGGCTTGCCTGGGCTACATAGTGAGCTCAGGGCCAGCCTGAACTTACAAAGCAAGACCCTGTCTCAAAAAAAAAAAATCTCTCATTGACCCCCAAAATGTCTTTGTAACTACTTACATGAAAATTCATAAAATGGGAATCTTCTGGAAAATAATTTTTACAATATGGCACTGGAAAACAAGGGTTAGGAAACCTAACATTGAAATGTTTCTTTTCTTAAGTCAAATACTCTGACCTTTGAGCCCCAGAAACTACTTTCTTATCAAAATCAGTAACTTTTTTCCATTTGAGAAGAAACAGATGCACTGCTTCTCAGAGGCACTTTATTATCTCATGGACCATGCAAATTATCCCACTGTGACTCCCCTGCCAAGTTGCTTTGTGAAGTCCTCCTTCCTGTGTGTCTTTACCCCGTCATGGTTGCCACGATGTCCTGTCGTTACCTTCTGTGATCATTTTGACTCTGAAGATGAGCCAGAAGTCACAGGGTGCCGGATCTGGTGATAAGGTGGATGAGGACACACACTGATGTTCTTATGAGCTGCCTTTCCTTGAAAAGCACGCGATAGCAGCATTCACCTCCTTTAGACCCTCAAGAAAGAGGTCTTCCAGAACTGCTTCACAAAGTGGCAAGAATGATGGGATAAATGCATTTGAAGTGAGGGAAGGATTGTAAGGGAAATTAACTGCAGTGTCTTTCACTGTCATTTTTTAAAAACGTAAACATACACACACTGTACTTTGTGATCAGCCCTTGAAGGAAGCTCAGAATCATCTATGTCCCTCCTATCTTGGGGTAATGTGTAGAGAATTCTGTGATGTGGATTTCTATTTCACTCTTCTCCCTGATTTTGTCATTACTTTATCCTTTTTTTCTTTATCCCTTATAGTATTTCTAGTTTATTTTATATCAGATTTTCTATCTTCTTACAGGTGTCCTTGTTTGACATTAGATGGAATTTTGTAAAGTAAGAACTTCTCTAACATGTACATTGTGAGGCTGCCTGATAGGATTTTGTTACTCAAGAGAGATAAGGCGCTCAGACAACAGCAAGACTGTATCAGAACACTAGGATAAGACTTTGGGCTCCTCATTTGCTGATAGTATTCAAGATCAAGTCAGAAGCCAGTTACCATGTCAGACAGGAGAGCCCCTGCCCTCCCCAGGCAGAGGACCCAGCAGAAGATGCACCCACCATCCGCAGCCTCATTCCCAAATTGAGAGCAACCCCTGTGGACAGGCTGGGCAAATGTCCTCTGGGGTCTGAAGCTCCCCCAATGGCTTATGCTTCTGTGATGTGGGGTAATCCCTTTGTGCTGGTGTAGAAGGAAGAAGTCCCCAGCGCACCAAGAGTGTGGCTCACCATGAACACACACACACACACACACAGGTTCTGTGATGCGGAACCATCATGGCTACTTGAGGAAGGGATTCCTTTATGACCAGTTTCAGGCATAGGGAACTCAGACTTCAAACCTTGGCTAGAAGCCTCACTCTGTCCTGGTTTTGCTAGTACACCTTTGTGATAGAGGATGAAAACTTTTAAAAGAAACAAGTAAGCAAATATTTTATATTAGTCCTCTTGCTAGTGTCATAAACTGTGGAATAATGTCTACAAATCCTGGCTAGCATAGTAGATGACACAACAGAATCCTTACCATTGCTATATTTACTCAGATTCTAAACACTCAAGAGAGAATCACTGAATATTCTTTGCAATTTGCAAAATATATGTTGAGGACTTTCCCTGTTTCAGGCACCCACACAGATGCCTCATAAATTGCTGCCATAAAAATTATTTTCTGGACTTAGGGCTATTATGAGTTCATAGTCTATATTTTACAGTTAAAATGTTTCAAGCTGTGAGTAAAGCATCATTATAAAAAAAATTAACAACTTTTGTTTCAGAGACTTTCTATTCCCTTTTACTGAGAGGCTCAACCACATTCCCCTCCACTGAATACCAGCCTTTAATTAACCGTCCGCCTGCAAGCTCTATTCCTCACACACCCTGCCAGACGTCTATCCAGTGGGAAGGGTCCCAGGGCCTTCCTGAGGTTGGTGTCCAAGTCACTTTTCTGATTTTCCCGGAAACTAAGCCAAATCAATGATCTAAAGCACTCAAAATAAAGAATAATCATTTTTACTCATGAAATTTAGGATCATGCACCCTACTTTATGAAGTATGGGTACCGTCGACAAACTAGAGGTGATTTTTAAATAAAGTCATCCCCTATAAATTTAATCAACACCAGTTTCTCCAGACGGTGAGACAGCTTCTACCAGACAAAGCTTAGTGAATGGGCCACAACCATTTGAAAGATTTGTGCTAAAATGTGACACATTACAGAGCACACTGTTTTCCAAACCTCTACACCCACAAACTCTCTCTGGTGAGTTAAAAAGACATTAAATTCCATCCATGTAATATGTGCAGTCCACAAAAATGCCAAAGGACAATTAAATCAGCACCAGCCCCAAAATTCCAATCACACTTAAAGCCTATGACTCACAGCCTCTCCCGACGTGGTCAGCACCTAATTTGTAGACACTCTTGACTAAAGTTTCTCACCCTCATGAAGAGAACATCCCTCTCCACTTCCTCAACTGTATTAGTACGTTTCCAACCATGTTGCAGAAGGATTCGTTTCGTCCATTTGTCTCCCCTAGTTAAGAACTGGAACTGTCTTATTATTCATTTTATCCTGAGGGCTGGTATATGGTAGGTGCTCAACTTGTCTTGACTGAATGAATGATTCGATTCATTTTTGTTTAGGAAGGTTCAAGGGGCGTTTTACACTACACTCCCCTATTTCACTCTTGTGATTACACCCAGACGCTAAATTTAATGAAACACAGAAAATGGAAATGATGTGGCAGGTTGTAATAAATACCAGCTCAGGAATTCCTTGAAAGTGTGTTTCCCCAATACAATGCTGTATTGTGCTCTTTCCAAGGGTCATAATTTACCTGGCCCATTTTGACAGCTTGTAATGAAGCAAATGTCATTTATGACAATATCCATTACCTGTGCTCACTGTAGTCTGACAGGAATCGCATTCAGAGTGACACTGTATCCTAAGCCAGTGGTTTCTAAAGAAACCTTTCCCTCTCACACAAGAAAGAGAAACAAGTACGTGTGATATTCTGATGAAAAGCCAGTCCTATATAAGGAATACAATGACAATGGAGCACAAATGGGGAATATTCAATGTAGTCCATTTCCATGAAAAGTCAAAGGAACAAAAGTAATGATTTTATGGAATGCAAGCACTGTTTAAAAAGGGCTAAGTATTGTTTACACAGCTTCTAAAAGAGTTCTAGAGTACCTCTTGTAATCCGAATCATTAGTAAGTGTGAAAGCATTAGCCCCACATATATAAACACCTATCATAATTTAAACAGAGTATCACTGTTCCAAGAAAATTAAAAATTTAATAATACTCATGCCAATTTGCTCCTTTAAATGCCATCTTTACTCATCTTTGCTTTGATCTGACAAAGGAAGCATCTGTGAAGCAGAGAAAATATACAGTGATGACTCATTCATCTGACACCATCAGAGAAATCTGTTATTTTCCAGGTAATGAAGGGTATCCCTTCTGAGTATCATTTTTAGTTTAACTCTTTTTAAATGGAAAACATATATTATAGCCTTGAAACAAGAGACCCAGAAAATAATTTAACAGCTTCTTGGTGTTCAGAACCATTCCTGGAAAGACTAATTACCATAAAAATAGTGGGTCAATTTGTTGTAGTTCTTAAATAAAAATTACATATATTTAATTGCAGTGTGATGTTTTGATCTACATATTCATAATGAAATGATGATGGCAAATTGAGTTAATAAACATACCCATCTCCTCACAAAGTTACTTGTGAGGGTCAGAGACTGACTGCTTGGAATCCAGTCTCATGGCAACTGCCTAGTGTGACCACGCTGTGCACTGTGGATCCCCAACCTTACCCAACCTATATAAGTGCAACCTCGTACCGCTACCAATGTCTCCTCAGCTCTCCAGCTCCATGTCCATGAGCTTTCTGTCACTATATATTCTTTGGATTCCAAATGAAAGTGAGATCATACTGTATTTTTATTTCTGTGTCTGGCTTACTTCATCTAGCATAACATCTCTCAAGTCCACTCACGTTGTTGCAAATGGCAGAATTTCTTTCTTTTTAAAAGATTTATAATAATCTATTAGTATATGTTTGTATTGTATTTTATCTGTATACTTTAATGATTATTTCCATATCTGTACTATCGGGCATAATGCTAAGTGAACATAAGAACACATATCCTTTTTTTGAAACACTGACTTTGTTTTCTTATAATTTATATCTAGAAGTAGTGCTGGATAACAAAGTAACTCTATTTATATTTTGAAGAACCTCTACATTCTTATCCATAATTGTTTTTACCAGTTTCATGCCCATCAAAAGTCCAAGAGATTTTCCATTTCTTCATACCCTCACCAATACATGTGATCTCATTTTTCTTTTTTAAATAGACCCCTTAACAGGTAAGGTGATAGTTTTTATTAACTTTTCTTGTCTTTTACCAAGCTTCAAAATCAACTCAAAATAAAGACTTCACGCCTGTAATCCCAGCACTTGGGAGGCAGAGACAGGAGGATTACCGAGTTCAAGGCTTGCCTGGGCTCCATAGTGAGCTCAGGGCCAGCCTGAACTGCAAAGCGAGACCCTGTCTCAAAAAAAAAAATTAAATTAAAATTAAAAAATAAAGACTTCAGTGTAAGGCCCTGACACTAAAATTCTTATAAGAAAACATAAAGAAGTCCTTCTCATTGGCCTTGGCATCAATTTTTCAACTGTGACACCAGAATCTCAGGCAACAAAAGCAAAAACAAGTGGGACTACAAAGCTTTCTTGCATTCCTAGCCTGGGAGTTTGGAAGGTGACTGAATCACGGGGGTGCCATACCTGACGACAGCTGGGGCCTTGTGGGAAGAAATGAGTCACTAGACATGTGACCTGCAAGGATGTCTCCTTTCTGTCTCTTCCTCTCTCTGCTTCCTGGCCAGTATGCTATGAGCAGCTATCCTCCACCAAGGCCTTCCACTGTCCCTTTCTTACCTTGGAACCAGCTGACCACAGACTGAAACATGAGCCCAAATAAGCCTGAATTCTTTAAGTTGCCCTAGCAGTGAGAAAGTAAGACAGTATAAACCTAATATTAGTAAATAATTTTTCATCATAAAAATTATTCTAATAAATGATTCAGCATTAGCAACTTCAATAAGTAAAAACAGGTTATGATTTCCTTATGGATTGATGTTAACATTAATAGATATACATAGTCACCTCAAAATATAATTTCAAATGTACAAGGAAGGAAATTGATGTATGTGGGTTTGTATACATGAAATTAAACCCCCGACATTTAGGAATCTGCCAAGGCTAAATCATGAAGACTTATCTACTCTGGAAAAGAAAATGGAAGAAGTGGTTTTAACAGAGATGTAGGTCTCTATAGAAATAAAATGGAACAGAAGACCCATCATTCAGTGAAATTATTTACATAAAACTAAGGAAATCAAGTCCAGCAATAAAACTGAGAATTATTAAATAAAGTCCTAAGCCTTGATTCCACAATATTTTGTTTATTAAAATTTCCTTTAGGGCTGGAGGGTTAGCTCAGTGGTTCCGGCGCCTGCCTCGCAAGCACAAGGTCCTGAGTTCGATCCCCGGTAACCACATATAATGCTGGGCGTGGAGACACGCCCACCAACAATCAACACCACATACCCCAATGCCGGACGTGGTGGCTCACGCCTGTAATCCCAGCACTTGGGAGGCAGAGACAAGAGGACTGCTGAGTTCGAGGCTTGCCTGGGCTACATAGTGAGCTCAGGGCCAGCCTGAACTACAAAGTGAGACCCTGTCTCAAAAAGAAAAACAAAAAAATTTCCTTTAGCCTTTAAAGTATTCCCTTGGGTGCTCCTTCATCACTACTTAGAAAGAATGTCATATTTTAACAATTTTAGTAATTTGTACTCATCATCTTATTCTCCTCATTCTGAGACAAAATACCCAACATCTAAAGTGAGAGGAGGAAATTTTTTTTTTTTTTTGAGACAGGGTCTTGCTTTGTAGTTCAGGCTGGTCCTGAGCTCACTATGTAGCCCAGGCAAGCCTGGAACTCAGCAATCCTCCTGCCTCTGCCTCCCGAGTGCTGGGATTATAGGCGTGAGCCACCACGCCTACCACTGTGGGGTGTGTTACTGATTGCTGGTAGGTGTGAGTCACCACACCCAATATCATATCATTGTATGTGGTTACCGGGATTGAACCAGGGACCTTGCGCTTGCTAGACAGGCGGTGGAACCACTGAGCTAAATCTCCAGCTCAAAGGAGGAAATATTTATTTGACTCACAGTTCATAGAGGTTTCAGACCAAAATTGGCTGGCTCCAATGCAGGGTGGCATGGCAGAGAGGCATCAAAGAGGGGCCACCATTATGACAAGCAGCACTCACCCCAAGGATGAGCTTTCCCATTATCTATACCCAGAACTATGCCAAACCAATCAACAGACTAATGTAGTAATCACACATTCTTTATCCCAGCATCACACACTCTTGATCCAACCACCTCCAAAAAGCCCCACCTATGACTGCATGAGGCTTTGGGAGGACAAACCCTAACATTCATATTTAGAAAACCTGAAAAATACATTTAAAAGAAAAATTTAAACACCCATAACTCTACAAGCCAAATATAGCCACTATTAACATTTTGGGATATTTCCTGAGATTTTTCTTTTTGTCTTCATATGAACAAAATTAGACACTAACCATATGAACTTGTGACCTATATACAAATATATTAGCATTTCCTGTATTATTTCAAAATGTAAACACACTAAAAATTTGTAATACTCCATCTCAGAAATCTCATAATTTTCTTAGCCATTTTCTCAGGACTTAAAATTTAGATAATTTCTGATTTTCAAGTATTAAAAATAATAATGTACTTTTTGCATAAAGGGTTTTTCTACTCAAAATATTTTCTTGGAGGAACTCCCAAGAGTTGCTGAATCCAAATTAGAGATATTTCTGACACTCCCAATCCACTTTGCGAAAATGCCAATCAAAATTACTGCACTCACTGGCATTCAACAGCACATTATAAGCCTGATCTCCCCCATCACAATTACGATATTAACAACAGGTTTTCAAAGTTTTCCCTTAAAAAAAAAATAAGGGTAGGCAAACAATTAATGCAAACAGCAAATGCTTTATGGTCATGGCTTAGATTTCAACTTATTGATTATAAGTAAGATTGAATCTTCCTATGTGATAATCAATCACTTGATTTACTTTTAGAAGAATAAATTATTTTCCTCCATCCATTCATCTATCATCAATTCTTATCTATTTGCAAAGTCTTTTATACAGCATTCTAACACAATATACAATATTTTACTGTAACACTTCATTTAAATGTTTTTTGACAGATACATATTTTAAGTATCCTAAGTAGTGAAACCCATCAACACATTCCATCTTCCATATTATGTTAAGCTTCTCCACCAGAAATTTGGAACATATTTATTGTTATAGACTTCTTATATTTTTATGGTTTAATCTTTCTTTAATCTTTAATTCATCTAGAATTTATTCTGGCATGTAGGAAAGATTTAAATTAATTTTCTCTAAATAATTTCAGTATCACTTAGTAAAGACATTAAATGTTTACATGTTTTGAAAGTAACTGATATTCTAGTTTTAGCCTTCAGTATAAATTATACCTACATAAAAATTCATTTTTATTCTTTTCTACACAGACTGTAGTATTTTCTCCTTTCCTCTTTTATTAATTATTGACTTAGAATAATGTTTTACATTTTCTGTCTATTTTTTAAATATCTTTTCTTAGGTGTATTTGAATTAGTTTCAGAGGATGTAATTTACACTAACTTCTATATATTTTAATATTTTGTTTCTTAATGTCCTGGTTTTTAAATCTGAACTAGAGGACAATACATCTTATAACTCACGTATATATTTAGTAATGGTTTTAGAAGCACTGCCCAGAGAACTTTCATAAATCAACAATCTCTTATAGCATTTATTTAATTTTTTCTTCTCTCCAATCTCTGCTTTTTTGGGAGTACACAGGTTGACACTGAAATCTGTCCAATGTAACTAGTCTCTTTCACATCTATTCTCTTTCCTTTTGGAATTCAATAATTTGGTTATCTCCTGAATTCAGAATGCCTGACACCTCCTGCGTCTTGATTTCATGTGGAAACTACTTCTTTCATCTCTTCAGCCTCAGTTCACCTCAGCCTCTGCAGCCTTATGAATCTAAGCTCTCTTCATAAAGGCACTATCCTCTAAAAACATAATTATCTAGTATTTTACATTGGTTGAGCTCCTTGGCATAAATCTGTTCTGGAGGAAGGGAATATCAATGAGGCTTCAGAGAATGGAGGTCGTCTTCTCTTCAGCGGCAGAGCCTTTCCTGAGTTCCATGATGCGCCACTATGTACATCTCCTTAGCAAGGCTCATCTACCCAGCTGGACTGCAACTGAGCAGGAGCTGAATAGGGGTCTCTCTTGGAGAGACTGGGAAAGACTGTGCTTACAAATACTCTCACTGAGGGCTTCGGAGTCTGAATCCTCAGAGTCCTCCTGTAAGAGCTGACTGGTGTGATCAAGAGGCCCAACACCATGAAACGCTTGTGCCAGAGGTTTAGTGGGGCAGCTGATAAACTTGTTTACAACAAGGTTTCCTGTGCTGTGTGGCCAGAGTGAGGCCTAAGACAGAGATGTGGAACCAGGCCACAACAAGATCACACCTGGCAGACAAAGAGGAACTTCAGGGCAACTTCCCGTGGCTCTGCCAATGTGTCCTGGCCCAGGTAAAGGCAGATTTGCTAACTTAAAAAGCGTACTTGCTGCTTCTGACCAAAAAAACAAAACATGAAAATCATTAAGCTGCACAGAAAGAAGACTTCTTATACTTACCATTTGAACCTAGGATAAAACAAATTACTTTGTTCATTTATTTTTTAAGTTTTTCTTCTTACCTTGTGGAACTGCAGATTGAACCTAAGGTCCTCACACTGAGCTATGCCACAGCCCTTTTTCTACATTTTATATTAAGACAATCTCACTAAGCCACTAAGTTACCCAAGCTGGGCTTCACCTTGTGATCCTCCTCCTCCAGCCTCCCCAAGGGCTGGGATGATAGGCATGTCACAATATCCAGCTGGGTTTCTCCTTCCAATATTTTATAGAAAACTTTGGAAAGCTTAATAAAGTATTTCTTCTTAAACACTCAAATGGAATACTTCAAGACTTAAAATTAAGAAAAAGACATGCTTTAAAAACATTTTATTTAAAGATTTATACCAAACTCATGGCATTATAAATCCATAAATGAGTTGAGTCGGGGACACATTTTATATTATGAGAGTACTATCCTGTAAAAGGCCAGGAAATAAAGCTGCTTCAAGTGAGAACACAAAACAGACTCAACTTGTAAAATATGCTAGTGGTAACACTCCCAATGCCAACTGCGGGGCATACTTTCTGTCATAAAAATATTTTGGTGTTTAACATGGCTATTCACATTCTACTAACCTCTGTGTGTCCTAAAAATGGAAAGACCCTTCGTTGCCAGCCACTAAATCAGTGCTTCTCACACATGACCTGCTGTAAGAATGTATGAAACATCCATCTTACATCTGTATCTCCTCTCTCCCAAACCAAGAATGTAAGTTACCCGGAATACCAGAAAGAAGACACTCGGATGACCACAGTTACATTGTTCATTGTTTTACTGCACATGACCCACACAGCAATCTCATGAACATATCAACCACCAGCAAGGTACCTATGTAAGTTTCACCACTGTATTTGTTATTCTTCTCTCCCCCCACACTTTCAAGGTCAATCCTTATCTTCTGAGGAACGGGGGGGGGGGGGGGGTATGAATATCTGTTCTTTGAACTTACCGCTGCTGTCAGAATGGATGCCAAACACAAAGTTCTCAATTCAAGGTTTCATGGAAATCGTGTGGACAGAATTAGATTTTTAAGTAAAGCACAGTTGCATTTAATGGATATATTTGAATAATTTGAACGTAATAGCTTTAACACATATATGTCTCCGTGTATCATAAACTGACTAAAAAGCAAGATTTTGAGTAAAAACATCTTTTCTTAATTAAAAAGGAAAGTTAACTCCACTCTCTGGAGCTCTTGAAAATTAAAAAGTCTGTTATTCTTCAGTCCCAGAGGGAAAGAGCTGAAAGCAGGTTTCACCCAGTGCTCTCGGAGCACTGTCCCTATTGGGGCCTTCACTGTGAAAAGAGCTGAGATGAGCAAGCAGAGCAGACAGTGCCCCGAAACAAAGACTAATCTGATTCTCCACTCAGACCTTTGGACTCACAGTTTTTAGGAGAATTATTTCCTCACACTTCTAGGTAGACAGTAGAAAATAAAAATGCATACACAAACAATACATAGACAAATACACACACCAAATGAGTAAGGCTAGGCTCTTTATAATGACAAAGGAAAACTAACATCATGAAAGACTTTATTCATTAAAGGGAACTCAAAAATAAAGTTTTAACTAGAATTTCTCCTAGTGTTGCCATTCCTGAAAACATATCTTATAGCCATTGTGTGTCCACAAAAGTTCACAGAAAAGTCACACAGGCCAGCTCCAGAACAGCTGCAACTCTAGTTATAGAAATAAAACAGCCTTGTAGATAATGACAAGCCCAGAAGATGCCTTGGAGAGATAAGCAGGGTTGAGCCACTGTTCTCTAACACCTTCCCTGCAGTTCCCTGGAGGGAGAGCAGCTCAGAGAGGGCCACTCAGTGGGCATTGCAGGAGACAGGGCCAGGAAAGAGCTTTGATGCAGTGGCCTGGCAGGGGCAGGGAATGGCGTCTAGTGTGCCCACAGCATTACCCCCAAGAGAAACAGGGCAGTAGAGGGAGCTGAAAGCCAAGCTGTGTAGAGACTTAAATGCTGACCTAACAATTGAGCTACTCCAGAAGAGGACATCAGGTCGCGCCTAAGGTTCTCACAAAGGGTAAAATGTTAAACCTATTTACTCTGTACCAGGCCGTGGAGTGTGACAGGGGGCAACGGTGAGACAGAGACAGAAGAATTACTGTCCTGGGAGCAGGAGATCTCAAGAGGGCCATGATATGAGGACCCGAAAGGGGATGATGGAAGAGTTGATGGGAAAACACTCACTTGGGGAAAGGAGGCCCATAGTGATGTGTTACTCTCCACACAGCTCAGTGGGTCTGTGTGAGCAGCCACCCATGATTCACTTTCAGAACTGGAAATCCATCCAAAGCAATCGTGCGTTTGAGCATGTGCAGAATGATGAACACAACTGAGACGGTTTCTGGGAAGAGGCAATATTAAGGCCCATCCGTCACTGTCCTGGATCATCACTGCTGGCCCTAGGGACAGGAGGATCCACAGAAAGTGATCCAAACCTCAAGTCTTGGACTGTATTTTCCTGAAACACATCATGATGCAGCACCCCCACAGGATTTGCTGCATAGATAAATAAGTCACCTGCACTAGCACTCAAAGTGCAAAGGGATCTGAGCCCAAGCTTTCAACCCACCCGTCTTCCCCTTCTCTCTGTCGCCCACCAGACAGGAGGTAGAAATGCCATAGGAAAAAGTCCCAGGTGTGGAAGAAAGAAAGGGCAGAAGGAAGGGAGGGAGGGAAAGAAGGAGGGAGAAAGGCCAAAGAGAGAAAGAGGAAGGGAAGGGAAAGACAAGATATGAATAGTATCACATAAGATTTCTCTGAGGAAGTAACAATTGAGCTGAAGATGAACAAAGATAGAGAATAACAGAGGGAGAAAATATAAAAATCAGAAGAGCCATCCCCAGAAATTTGTTGAAAGGCTACAGTTGAAGAAAGAAAAGGAAATACAACTTCATTAAAAATACCCAACCTGAAAAGATGCTGGGTGGCAATGCGGACAGAATACTCAAGTCAGCTGTCCTGTAGCCATACACACCTGTGTCCCACTTGTCCTTTGGATGCCTCACAAAACACAGCAGTACGGGAAGCTGGAGATTTAGCTGAGTGGTTCTGACCCCTATCTGGCAGGTTTAAGGTCCTGAGTTCGATCCCTAGCAACCACATACCACAATGCCAGGCATAGTGGCTCATACCTGTAATCCCAGCACTCGGGAGGCAGAGGCAGGAGGATTGCTGTGAGTTCAAGGCTTTCCTGGGCTACACAGTGAGCTCAGGGCCAGCCTGAATGACAAAGCGAGACCCTGTCTCAAAAGAAAAAAAAACATACAGAAAAACCACAGAAGCAGCAGCGCCTGCACCCTGTGGCACCATGGATCTCACTGGAGAATCTCACCACAAGAGTGGACAGTGAAGTAGAAGTTTAGAAGTGGGGAGGAAATCAGAACTGTCTTTATCCCAGGAAACTAGGACAGCTGGTCACCTTTCATGGTTTACATAAGATTCAGATAAAGAGTGCTATGGAAGGTAATTAAACAGAGAATAACACAATAGATGCTTTGAAGATACTGCTCTATCTGCCCACAGGCATCCATATGACAGAGCTGTTTCCCATCAAGAAGAACCACCTAGATGTGCAAAGTCCAGATAGAAGAAAACATAATTCAAAGTATGCAAAGCCTAAACATGAGCAGACAAAAGCATCCAGGAACGACCCATACTCCACAGAGCCATGGCCCACCAGGATCCTCTTTGCAAACTATGCCTGCACTTCTGTGATGCACGCCAGGGTTGGCCAAGCATAAGGAAATATTTCCAAACTCCAAATAAGCCAATCCAAACATAATGCCTCAAATCCCTCGTGACAGGGAATAAATTCCATTATTGTTTCTATGTCTAGTCCTTCCAAGTTCAGCCTGCAGAGAGTCAGGGAAGTCTTTTCTTGCCTGACATGGCTCTCTCTTGCCTGGACAGCAAATCAGCTTGCCTTTGTTTTTTAGCTCTGTGGACCTTTGCTTCATACCTGAGCAAGAAAAAGACATAATATGCTTCCATCTAGCCCTACAGCAGCAGTTACCTTCTATCCTTATGGTCAGTTTGAGGGTAGAAGGACTGAACATAGACTGAAAGTCCAGTTTCTCCTTCAACACCATGGATATTTCCATGATAGCTGACACTAATATACCCAGGTTGAGGAAAGACCACAAATATGAATATGAAGCCAGAGTTCATTTACAAGAAATATACATTCAGCAACATAAAAATTATATAATTAGGTAATGAGAGTGGTCAAAATAAATAACTGGAGACAAATCATGATACTGAGGATTCTCCCGCTACGAGGGGCTACATTTCATGGTGGGGATCCTCAGTACACCCCAGAAGGTCTTCTGAGTATACAAGAGAGAAAGTTGTCTGGATCTAGTCACAGGGTTCCAGGAGGCTAGTCCCCAGGAAAACTGTGCCTGTGAGGGGGGCTAACAGTGATAGGAGACCCAGTAGAAGCAGGAGACCTGGACGTGCCAGAGTGTAGCTGCTGGACTCCCAGAGAAACTGAAGAGAAAGAGAAGTGGGTGTCTCTTTGAGGCCAAAAAGAATCCACTAGCAGGAGTGAGCGTGGAGAGACTGGGACAACAACTGGACTTTGGAGGGCGGGAAGAACATAATGATTAAGTCACAAATACTTTGGTGAAGGCTCAGTGCAGTGATCTAGATGGATGTCATGAACCACCCCCCACCCCCCAGGGGCAGGCAAGAGCATTTAGAGGAAAGGGACAGCCAGCAGGCAGCACTGGGGACTCAGAGAAGGTCAACCTCCCACCCCACCCAGTGATGCTGTGCTGTGAGGAGTGAGCAGCCTCCATGGGTGATGAGCATGGTCAAGTTCAACTTTCAGCTGATGCAGTTCATGGGAAAGTGGGACAGAGGGTTTTGTGGAGCATGAGAGGACAATGCAAAGTAGTCCTGAGGGTCAATACTGAAGGACACAGCAGGAAGGATCAAGATAAGCCATGCCGAGGTGGCTGAAAAGAGGGGGTATGGAGAGGAGAGCTCACTTGCTACCTCTCCTCTGGGGACTATGGGTAACAGAGATGAGCTGCTCAAAATGACCTAGTCTCAAAGTGTCTGAAGACTGTGAGAATCCCCGAATAGGCCTGCCCTGATCACAGAATGAATGACATGGACAATGTTCTCTTTTAAGGCACATTCTGGGCCATTGTGAAGTGATCTAAAAACAGGAGCAAGGGCCTCATCTGGACAAGTCCTGTCTCCCAGCATTCTTGACTCCAGTATGGGATTTTTAGTGGAGACTGGATGGTGCATATTAAGCAGTGAAACTCAGGGTGATTTATGGAAAAGCAACAAGTAGCCCAAAAATGAATTTAGGAAGACAGCATTAAAAGAGAACACTTCACAGTTTAAGAGCTGGATCTTAAATGTCTACAAAGAAACCAATTCTTTTATTCCTGAGAAATAACCAATTCGTGGAAAGCTCAATGACGATGAAATTCAGAACTCAATATACACCGAAGTCAACCAGAACTGTATATGCTGCTGGGTTTTCAGGATCAGTGTGGGTACGCAGCATTCCAGCTAATATGTTCTTCTCTTCCATGGGCTTGCTTTCTCATCAGATCAGTAAATCTTAGGTCTATTTAAGGAGCATAACTACATTCGACCAGATTATTCACTGACAAAGGAAAGATCTATGCAAACTCAAATAGCCTGCTGCTTAAATCCATGGCCCATGCAGCCAGCAACAACACAGCAGGTCCCCCACATGGAGAACACCTATGTGGTTTACTCCGATCGGTGAAGGAAACAGTGAAACTGTGTAGGCCAAAGGGCTATGTCCATCGTCCTTTAACGGGAATTCCAGAAGTTGGTGTATACTTTCCAAGCTAAAAACTATTACATAAATAAGTTGGAAGACTCAAGTGATATTTCTGAGGCCTGCCAACAGTTTAACCACAAGGAAGCTCCTGGCCAGGATATTCATGAAAAGTTCGGAAGAAGTTACTTTGAGAAGGATGTACTCACAGTGAACAGATTTCTTCTCCTTAGAAAGAATGCATAAATCAATAGTTAAATAGGGAAAAGGAAAATTAGGTCTGGCATAATAGCACAAGAAAAAGGCATTTAAAAGAAATTCAGAAATAAGGCTACACAAAGATTTCATTATTAATGTATTATTATTACTAGTTTTAAAAATTCATTCAAACATTTCTCTCATACTTTTCTGCCCACAGATTAGACGTAAAAATGTCTTAACTGAGCTTAAGGGCAAAGAACAGGCACTTGGCTTTGCTACTGCCCGGCTGTTTCATCTTGGACAAGATTCTGTCCCTCTTTGGTGCTTAGATTCCTCACCTGAAAAGCCAGTACTCTGCACTCCCTTCACCTCTGCTATGCTGCGATTCCAGCTGCCTGTTGGGGCCACACATCTAGCCTTCTACCTCCCTAATGATGGAAATGTATGAAACACAAATTGGTACAGCATTTTGAAACAAGATATCATATACACAGGCAGTCAGTGACATCCAAGAGAAGTCAACTGTAACTTTGTCTATGAAGTCACCCTGCCTTAGGATTTTGCAAGCACAGATTTGTACCAAAATAGAAATATGTGCATCAGAACCAAGAAAGTAACTGAAATTCTTAAACATTAACATGCCAGGTTAAGGTGGGGGGGAATGGTGGAAAGGGATTTAAATTCTATTTAAAGGTTAAAACTGAGTAAGAGAAGCTGGGCATGGTATGCACACCTGTAATCTCAGCACTCTGAGAGGCTAAGGTAGAAGGACTCAGAGTTTGAGACCATCCTGGGTAACTCAGCAATTCAGCAAGACTCATTCAAAAAATAAAAAAGAACTAGGACCACAACTCAGTGAGAAGGCTCTGGGTTCAATCCCCAGCACAGAGAGAAAAGAGACAGAGAGACAGGAGGAGGAAAGAGAGAAAAAGAGAAAGAGAAAAGATAACATGGACTTGAAAATCAGTGGTCCCTGAAAGCAAAGATAAATCACAATGTAAATGAAAGTACTTTAAATCTAGAAAAATCTCAAGTCTACTCAAATATGGCCAGACAAAACACTAAATTAGTGGGAGAAAGAAGAGTTTGAAGGGGAAAAGGGATGATGGACTCTAGACAGATGTGTCTGTCCAACCTCTCCAACAGGGAATCAAGATGATTCTCTTAATAAATAGTTCTGTGCTTACACAAGTGGGCTTTATCCTGAGTTAATTCTTGGAAAACCAGAATCCACCATTACCAAACACCCAGCTTCGCCACATGTGCTTAGGACTCATGTACTTCTTCCTGCCTCCTGGAGCCTCACGGTCTAAACATGGCAAGGTCCACAGCCACATCAAGGTGCACACACGGAGAGACAGATCCAGGACTGCAAAGCCAGGCCCATTTCTAAGCTTGTTCCTGTTGCTCCTCCTGCATTGCCCCATGGCTGCTGAGGAAGAGGCCTGTTCTGACAGATCTGTTAAGTCAGGGTGGCATTCTGCCCACATTTCCCTACACTAACAAGTGCTAAGAAAGAGAGAAGGAATGAAAGAAGGGCAGGGAAAGGAGGGAGGGAGAGAAAGAAAAAAGGAAGAGAAGTAGGGAGGGAGAATGGGATGAAGTGAGAGAAGGAAGGAGAAAGGAAGGAATATATTTGTGCAAAAAGTTTCCTAATCTTAAAAACTAAATGAGGCGTTCCTGAGAAGCACTAACCCTGTCACAGACATGTAAACAAGGGTCCACAATGCATCCCACACATACGTCCTCACTACACAGAAATAAGGTGCTTAGGTCTCTCTTTTTTCCAGAGAGAGACCTAGGCAGACTGTGCCAGTGCCACTCTTCAAACACTGCCATAGCCGGGGATGGGACAGAGGACAGAGTGCAGAACTGAGACTCTGCTCCATAGGACCAGCCAACATGCAGCTATTGGCCTATGAGCAGATCCCCAGTGAGCCAGGACTCCAAAACCACTATGAGGAATGACAAAGGAATCCTCCCTGGAGCCCTGGCTAACAACACAGCCAGAGCCTTCTCAGCCAGTTGTCCCAAACTAGTGCTTTCTCATTACCCAACCTCTGGGACAATCATCTGTGCACGTGCTTCCCGATGGGATGCTGGCACTGTTTTAACTGCAGCTAACGTATTTTGCCTACACTGAAGAAAACTGTGATTTCAACTGAAAACTGAGGAGGGATGATATGCTTACTAGATGGAATTAGCATAGCTAATTCCACATTCCTGAAGGAGCTGAGAATGAGCCGATAAAGCAATCCATGCACATGAAATCACTCTCTGGGGTCTAATAAGGGACCACAAGCTCTACAGACCGTAACAGTGGAATCAAGATCTTTTTCAAAAATGATATAATTTTCTAAGTAATTCTTCTGAGAGAAGCAGCCAGGTTTATCCTAGAGTGGCGGACCTGGGGGTTTGAAGTGTCATAGTCTTAGTTCTTCCAATAGCCATCCGGACAACCTTGAGTAAGTCATTTGCTCAAAGCCTCTGTCTTCTTGACTTGTGAAGCGGGGTGCTTGGAACAACATCTGCACCAGCTGTAAAATGCTCTAACTCTCTAAGTAATAGTTCACTGTGGCGCTGGCAAGAGTGCCCAGACCATCAGCCTGATCCAATTAACATTCTGCAGTGTGAAACACTCTATTTGTAGTTTCAAGAAAAGGCTATTTTGGAATGGAAGGAGTACTGATCGTGAAACATGGCCTCTTGTTTTTCAAAACTGGGGAAGAATCTGAGGTCTAAAGATGTCAAATAACTGCTAAATTATAAGCTAATTAGTGATGGAAGGAAGACTGAGCTGCCTGGCTGGTCCTGTTTGCACTAACCACACTGCTCCCCAGATGGCTGTGCTAGAAGCTGCTTCGGCTCCCTGAATAATCCACAGTGTGGCTTTTATGTGTCTCATTAAACACAGCCTACATCACAGCTGTGCTTTACCAGTCTCTAGGTTATTAGTTTTCCAGGCACCTAATCCAGGAGACATTTGAAGGGTGACCTGAAGGGCTTCGTGAAAATATGCCCAGGCTAAAATACTTTTAAAAAGCCTAGGTGGGTTGTCCAAAAAAGCTGACATCTCCCCACCTCCCACCTGCTTCCCATTGTGTCAAATGAGTTATTTTACAGGGAGGAAGACCCTGGTGAACCCATGTCTGCACAAACAGCATTAGAAACCAGATCTCAGCTGCCACTGCATAAGCACCTTTGTCAAGTCTGGCTTCAGGCCACTGCTACACAGACAGCACCTCCCGCGCATGCGCAAATGCAAAGGGCAGGTGGGCAACCAGGGCTCAAGGCTGGTGTCTGGGAAGCGCACCTTGGCCCTGTGCCGACTTCCAGCTGGGGAATGCTGGCTGGGGTAAAACAAAAGCTACCCTGGAAAATGAGTGCCCTCCTCCACTTCACCAAGTATGGAACCTCTACGGGGCTGCCCTGCCAACTTCATAGGGACAACTGGGAATTTCCATGCAGGAGCAACCCTGCCTGCCACCCGGCCTTCTGCAATTTGTTCCAATATTAGACAATTTGTTCCAAAGAGTACGACTGACTGCTAGACTTTACATCCTCCTATATTATGCTGGATCCAAGGACTTGATTGAGTCTCTCAGACATAATGATGTGTGAGAGAAGCCAGACACAAACGGGTACGTGCTGGATGATTCCATCTATATAAAATTAAAAATAAAAACCAGGCAAAACTAACTACAACAGTGAGAGGAGGCAGAATGCTGGATCCTTGTTGAGTGGGAGCATTGACTGGAAAACAGGAGGAGCCTCTGGGAGCTGGGCAGGCTTTGTTTCTTGATCAGTCAGTGGTTACATAGGTGTAGAAATATTTTAAAATTCATCAACCTCTATACTTTAGGTATGTATGCATTTTGCTGCATGCATATTAGACCTTGACAGAAATTAATTTACAATGTTATATAGGCCCCTTGACATAAATGGAAAATGTACTCCTTTCTTTAGCAAACTCAGAATGGAATACTTGCAAATAATATTATTAGTAATAACTACAGCTAAAGCAAATGTTCATATAGTATTATGCAGAAAGACCTGTATGAATTATCTCCTTTATTTCCTTAAAACACTCCCACAAGAGGTTACACTTGAAGGGACAGAGGTGCAAGGAGGGAAAGTAAACTGTTCCAACGTCAAATAGAAAGAAGGTGGCAGACCTCAGATTCAAGCACAAAGCAGTCTGACACCAGGAATTTTAACTGATCTTCTTTTTTTTTTTTTGAGACAGGGTCTCGCTTTGTAGTTCGGGCTGGCTCTGAGCTCACTATGTAGCCTAGGCAAGCTTCGAACTCAGCAATCCTCCTGTCTCTGCCTCCCGAGTGCTGGGATTACAGGCGTGAGCCACCACCCCGGCCTGATCTTCTGTTATACACTGCTGAAAAGCCTTTTGAAAAAATTTAGGTAAATGTGATTAATTCTATCTTTTCCCTTGTGCCTATGAAGCTCCCTGTCATTAGATGCTTGATAGGCACAGGGAGGAGAGTTGGGGCCTAGATGCTGGGCTAACAATCCCTTGCCCATTACTTCCTGAGGTTCCCTTGGAAGACACACAGCATTTAGCACAAGGGCCTGTTTTCTCTGCCTTTAGCAAAGAAAGGTACTTTCATTGGCTTGTTGTCCCCCAGCCTTTGTTCTTTCCCCATAAAGGAAGTTCACAGTGGGTGTTTCATGTGCTGATCCTGGGGTTTTCTAGAACAAGTTCTCCTGTGGAATTCTCACAGCACACCACACACTTTTAAGAGCTGGTGCTTGTTTTCCTCTTTTTCTAGCTTTTTATATTATTGTTATAGTAAATATAAGGTAGCTGTAAAACCTAGAGATGCATTAACCATCCTAATTGTAAAATACATAGCTCAATATTTTCCAGATTCTTCTCTTTTTCCACCTTCTCAATCCATTCTCTTAAGTTTTCCTATGAAAATCTGTTGGATCATTAATTTCTGCATTAAAAGGAGCTATAAATTATAGGTGATCTAAGAAATCCACTGCAGAGAAATAATATTTTATTAGCAAGTAGGCCCAAATGCCTGGGCTCCATTAGGCAAATACAGAATTAGCATTAACCCCCCAACTACCCAAGTAACTACATACACAGTCATATCTGAAGTCACTTGAAAAAATGACTGGATGTTGAAATTTTTAATTTAAAAAAAAAGGTTTCACCTCACCCCTGCCTACAGTGGGGTCTGCTAGGTCGCAGCTCTGTCCTCACCCCAACTGTAGCTGTGGCGGTATTCCTGCTAAGGCAGGTGTTACAGTTTCCATCTAGATGCGCTCGAAGTGGGGCTTTTGAAAGGTAACTGGACCATGGGGTCATTATGGCTGATTTTCTAGAATATGGGGTCTGGTCAGGAGAGGGAGGTCCTAGGGTGGTGGCCTGGAAGGGGGCGTCTCCCTCCCAGACTCCTTCTATCTTTCTCTGCTTTCTGGCCACCAGGACCTGAGCAGTTCTCTTCTATTCTGCCCCTCTGCCATGCCATTTCTGCCCACCATGGACCATAAATGTGAGCCATGATAAACCTCTCCTCATCTAAGCTGTGTCAGGTATTTTGTCTCCGTGATGAGGAAAATGACTGAGACAGCAGGTGTGTGGCAGTCCCAAGGATCAAGCTGAAATGACCCATTATGGGCCGGGATGGCATCCAGGATATCAAGGCCTCCTCTGGCCCTGTGCCCCACTCCCATCCTCTGTCAGCCGCCACGCCCTGCAGGACATCAGTCTCCCGCCTCATCTCCAGCATCTGCTCCTCCAGCCCACCGCAGGGTTGCTCCCCTTCCTGCAGCCACATCTCCCATCTCCCCGCGCTGGCAGACTCCACTGCTCAGGGTGCTCTTAGGCTGCTGTCATCTACCCCCAACTCTGCCTTCTGCAAATCAAACCAGAATGTGCTGGCCTTGGATGGCACAGCTGAGGGCAGCACAGCTGGCCTCAATTGCTGGGGCATCTCCTACCACACTGTCGTGGGGCATGACAAGGTAATTGTGCCCAGCTCCTGGTCTCCACTGGGGCCTGTAGATGCCAAGATCTGCCAGATCCACCAAGGGCCCCCATGGGCCTCAACCTTCTCCTGGTCTGCCTCAGGCCTCAGGAATTCAAGCTCCTCAGCTAGAAACCTCTGAATGGGCACAACTGCACATTTTCTGTCTCAGTGAGTTGTAAGTAATCTCAGAGGTATGTATAATGTTAAATGCCATTAAGGCATCGGCCAAGCCCAGCCTTAACTTTCTGGTTGGCTTCATGAAATGATTTAAACACACGGACACACGCACATGCACACACATGCAGACATACACACTTTGTTCCTTCCTGGAAAACAGGCTTGGAAAAAAAAAGTGCTGGTGAAGCTAAAAAAAAAAACTGAAATAAAAGCCAAGAGGGCAAGAAGACAATGCTGAATCACAAGTGCTTTTGGATAATTTCAGCATAAAACCCTAAGTTTAATGATTAATAAAATGAGCCCATCAGATACTTCTGATACAGAAATAAGAAAAGAAAAAGGTGACTCTCAAGCAAACACTCCAATCAAAACCACAGCTGCACGCTTGTGGGAGATTATAGGCAGCATGGGCTATCCAGGGACCCCTCAAGAATCTCAAAGGTCTATTGCATGACCACTGCACAAAGGAAAATATGGCTAATCTAGAAGTGCTTTAAAGACAGCATCCTACCTTCTGGTACATGGCAAAGCCAAAGGTAAATCCTCTTAGTGTTCTTACCTGGTCATCATAGCGATATGTGAGGAATTGCTCCCCTGTCGTGTCTTCAAGGAAACTCCCCTGGGGAGACAGTGCAAACTCAGGAAGGAAGTAGGCTCCAGGCGACTTCTCTGCTGTGATCTGAAAGACAAGGTCACCTATTCACAAATAACACTCCAGAGAGGAGCCCCTGAGAGGCAGAGTTCACAAAGGACATTCCAAGAAAATCCATCCACTACAGGCTGGACACTGGCAATGACCAAGGTCAGGCACTTCGGGCATGCATGTCGGAACACTATCAGGCCAAGCCTACCCTGGTCCATCTCAAACTGGCAGTGGTGGTGTTATTCTCTGACACCCCCGTTCCTACTTCCCCTCATCCTTCCTTCTACTCTGCAACCTTTCAGCAAGTCACCCACACAGAAGTTAGCCTGCTTAAGGTTTGCTGTTGCAAATCCATCACTTTTTTTTTTTTTGAGACAGGGTCTCACTTTGTAGTTCAGGCTGGCTCTGAGCTCACTATGTAGCCCAGGCAAGCCTTGAACTCAGCAATCCTCCTGTCTCCGCCTCCCAAGTGCTGGGATGACAGGTGTGAGCCACCACACCTGGCACTGTGGTATGTGGTATTGATGGCTGGTAGGCATGAGTCTCCACACCCAGCATTGTATGTGGTTACCTGGAATCGAACTCAGGACCTTGCGCTTGCGAGGCAGGCTCCGGAATCACTGAGCTAACCCTCCGGCCCACCATCACTTTTATAATTTTCTTTCTTTCCTCTCTTCTTCATTACTATTATGTTTTATAAAGGACGGGGAAACAACTTTTCTACAGTACAACAGAAATTTATGTTCATTATAGAAACCTTAGAAAATACAGACCATCACAAAAGGTGACAGAAATCACCCAAGCCTAAACCAGGGTTAGAACCTGCTAGCTATCATATGCAGAGACACAGATCCATCTGCAAAAGAGTGTGAGCAGTCGAGGATCGCCACCTTAAACAAGCTTCCTGTATATAGGGAGCCTTCGGACAGGATTCTTACGTTAATCTGACCATGGATTCAGTGCACATTCACTGAGCACCCACCATATGCCCTGCAGGTTTCTAAGGGCATAGCTTCAATGAAGCACAAGATTAGGTTCCTGTTTTCATGGAGCTTCTACTCAAGTAGAAGAGAGACACAGTAAAGCAAGTAACGAACTACTGCACCAGACTTAAGCAGCAAGATTAAAGTTCTAGGTGCTACAAAGGAAATAAACAGGTGACATCAGAATAACCCTGGGGAAAGGCTGCTCCATTTTCAACAGATGGTCAGTGAGGGTTCCCTGAGAAGGTAAGTTTGAAGCTACTTTCGAATCATAAGGAGGAATTGGGTCTGCAAAAGGCCAAGGGTAAGGATTTCTACCAAAAGAAAAGCAAGACTCAGAGCCCTAACGTGGAAGGGAGGTCAGTGGGTTTGAAGAACAGAAAGAAGGTCAACGTGGCCGGTTCAGTGTGGACAGGGCGATGCGATGGAGATGAGAAGAAAGGAGACCCAGGACGTCGAAAGACCTGCCGGCCGTGGCAAGGAGACGAGAGCCACAGAAGAGCATTTAAACAACACAGATCATCACCCCGCCGAGAAGGAGCAAGCCGGATGGTGTAGAAGTGAAACCAGCAGGCTGGCTGAGGAGGGGAAAGCAAGGAACCAAAAGCAAGAGTGACTCCCTCGTTGATCCTCTGCCCCCCAACCATTCTGGGGTGTGCAGCACCGAGGGAGGAGCAGATCTGCTGCGAGGGGAGAGTCAGTAGCTCTGCTTGAGATGAGAGATCCACTCCAAGAGCTTGCACCGGACAAGCTCTGAACGGGCGGGACAAGCTCTCCAGACCAAGTCTGAGGCTGGGGGGAGCCTGAGGCTGGAGATAAAGACCTGGAAGTCAGCACTTATATTTATATATTATTTATAGCCATTCATTGATAAAGGCCTCTCCCTGGAAAAAGAATTTGGTAGACAAGAGGGCCTTGCTGACCCCTCAGTAATTCCACCATCGGAAGCCGGGCGAGTGGTACACACCTGTAATCCCAGCACTCTGGGAGGCTGAGAGAGGAGGATCTCAAGTTGAAGCCAAGCCTGTGCAACTTAGCAAGACCCTGCCTGAAAATAAAAAATAAAAAGGCCCCAGGGCCAGACATTTAGCTCAGTGATTCTGGCGCCTGCCTCACAAGCGCAAGGTCCTGAGTTTGATCCCGGTAACCACATAGAATGCTGGGCGTGGTGACTCACACCCACCAGCCATCAATACCACATACCACAGTGCCGGGCATGGTGGCTCACGCCTGTAATCCCAGCACTTGGGAGGCAGAGACAGGAGGACTGCTGAGTTGGAGGCTTGCCTGGGCTCCATAGTGAGCTCAGGGCCAGCCTGAACTGCAAAGCAAGACCCTGTCTCAAAAAAAAATAAAAAAAATAAAAAGGCCTGGAGGGGTGTAGGCCTTGAGTTCAATCCCCAGTACTACAAACAATAATAATTCCACAATTTGAAAATGAGGAGAACAAAAGAAGCAAGCAAAAGAGATTAAAAAGTGATTAATTTTCTAGAGTAAAAGTTTTAAACTGGGTCAGGGAAGAATCCAGCATTAAAGAGAGCAATCAAATCCCTTGAATGCTGTAGAGAAAGTGAGGAAGATGCATCTAGAGAAGTGTCCACTGGACAAGGTCACTGCAGCTCCAGTACCACCGCAGGGACCACTGCACTGGGCAAGGAGAGGGAGGGACGGGGGCCGGAGTCAGCACTGGGGCAGCCTGCAGGGACAGGCGATGGTTAGCGGTAGAAGATGCTGGAGTATTTTATTTGGTCACTGCGCAAGAGGAGCAGAGCTGCAGGAAGAAGGCCTTTGAGAAGAACGAGGATGCGCCTGGAGGTCCAGCCTTTGTAACGGAGATGCCTGGCCCGTATCAGTCTACGACAGCCATGCTGCTTTGTTCATTCCAAATCTGGGGCTCACCTCCCTGCACCCACTCCCTGGCCCCTGCTGCTGCACCCCATGGACTCTTGGAACTAAGATGGCCCATGGATCCCTAGCATGTGCCCTCCCTCACCCTGCTGAGTTACCCTCTCCCAAGGGCACCTTCTGGGCAAGGCAGACATGTCCTAAACTGGGCAGAGGTGAGGTGTCCTGGAGCTACTTGGTATCAGCCCACCCCTTCTCTGAAACCAGGTTATGTGTGCACTGTGTCTCTGCAGGATTAAAAACAACCACAAGCCCTTAAATTCTAATAAACTTAACTCACGCAGCTTAAATTCAGATTGGTAAAATGACACATCAACCCAGCCCAGGCTCTGTCTCTCCGCCCAGGCCCGTTTCACCACTGCTTCTTGGAAGACTGCACCCCACAGCAGGTTCCTAGCACAGTGCCTGGCATGTGGGGAGTGAGGTATGAAAGACTGGCAGGCGGCACCCCTGAATCCTGCAGTAAGGACCTGCCTTTATGGCAACCTCAACTCCCCCAGATTCTACTCACACTCCATATGGATGGATGATGATTTACATCCACCTCTTACTATTAAAACCCTCACTCCTGTTATCTAAATGACCATGAGGGAACCATTTTTATGTGTTTAGGAGATGAGTACAATCTAAGTCTTTACCCAGACTCCATGGAGGATACCGTGAGGTCACCGAGTGTGACCATGGCCGTCGGAAGTCTTGGAGAGCTGTGCTGGGGCATCTGTGATTATGAAATTCCGGCACCAGAAAGAACCTTCTTGGTTGTTGAATGCAGTCTGTCTTCCTCAGCCATGCTGCCAGATGCCCTGTAGCCACTACTTGAATACCTTTAGTGATGGGGAGCTCACTCTCTCCAAAAGTGACGAGGCTCTATCAGAACCTAGCCAGCCTATGGACCAAAGTGAAGCGGTGCACCGCTCTCTACCTCGGTGTCTTTGACAACAGCATCCTCCCTGTCTCCATCCTCCATGACTCTCATCTCTTCCTTTGCACACAAGTGTGTAGGCGTACACTCCCGCACATGCACACCCACCACCCCCAAACACACACAGTGGAATTCTAATGTCCAAACAGTGCGAGATCCAGGAATGCCCAACATCGGAATTACAGAGCTGTGGAATCAAAACTCTGGACACAGCCTTGTCCCACACCTCGGAGGCAGGAGTCTCTCCTGCAGCACCTCCAACAGTGAGGTCCTCTGATGAGAAAGACTGTCAGGTTCCAGGATCTGCTGGGAGCCAGTGTTTGCCACCAGTCCCCACAACTACCCCCCTGAGGTAGGTGCCACTCATCTTCCTTCCTGACTGAAGAAGCTGAGAGCCAGGAAGCCAAGCCATGAGACAAAGGACACACCCCCTCCCCTCCAGGGAAAGTTCTCCGTCCCGGTCCCATTCCTCTCCTTGCTCAGTGGGTAGGAGTCTCAGAACAATCTCGCCATCTGTCTGGAGAGATGCCCGAGTCCACACATGGCTTCAAAATACAAGCAGCATCAGAAGATGTCTTTGGCCTTTCCATCCAGAAGGGGCTTCCTAACTGCTGTGACGTCTTGGTGACACGTGACTGCCTGTGGGGTGGGATGACCAGAAAGGACAGCAACCTTTAGTAGCAAGACGGGGAGGAGGGGAGGTAGGCCAGACAGGAAGTGTGCGATCTTGCCGCGGCACACAGCCAGGGTCTGGGAGGGAAGCTCACAGCTGCTCAGCCACTGGGGCTGGGGCAGGGCAATCCGGACAGCAACTTGGGGACTCTGCACCTGAGGCCTGGGGGTACAGCTGTGTTCCGTCCTCCCACTCTCAGTGGGAAGCTCTCACTTTGGCAGGAGGACATGAATGTGGGATGGTGCTTCAAGGACAAGATTGCATGTTCTAGGCTTCAATCCATACCTTATAGAGAATCAAGACTAACTTCCAGATCGAGTTTGATTATGAGTAAAATTACGATGTAAGAGACAGAGGCAGGAGGACTGCTGAGTTCGAGGTTGTCTGGGCTACGTAGTGAGCTCAGGGCCAGCCTGAACTACAAAGGGAGACCCTGTCTCAAAAAAAAATATGATGTAATATAAATATATGGGGTCTCTGAGCACAGTTCCTGATACAGCTGCTAAACTCTGGGAGAGGCTGTCGAAGATTATCTGCCCAGCATGCATGAAGTCCTAGACTCAGTCCCCACACACATATCCCTCTAAGAAAACTACTGGGGAATTTTTCTGTTCTGACATTTGGCCTTTGACTCTAGCTCCCGGCACAGAACTCCCAGACCTCTGCCACTTTCTGGGTAACGGGAACATCTATTGTTGGAATGCTGTAACTCTTGGGTGGGACACGGGCTGCGTGGGATCAACCAGGTGAACTTTCCACTTTGAGTCCATCCCCCGACCTCCAGGTGAAGCTGAATTGGTACTGGGGTCCAGTGATGTCACCACGTCCCCAGGTAAGGCAATTCCATAAAACCTCAAAAGCACTAGCTTAGGGGCTTTTCCAGGCTGATGAACACGCCTGAGTGCTGGGGGGTGCACTCTGACTCCTGCCCTCGGGACCTCCCAGGCCTCGTCCTGTGTGTCCCCTTCACCCGACTGCTCATCTGTACCCTTTACTGTGTTCTTTGTGAATGACCTGGCAGACACGGTAAAGTGGTTCCCTGAGTTCTGTGAGCCACTCCGGCAACCAATGGAACCCAAGGAAGGACTAATAGGGTCCTGAATTGATGGTCCATGGGCTAACAGCACAGTGTGGTCACACAACTTGTGGCATCTGAACTGGGGAGCAGACTTGGGGGTCCCTTAACCTTAGGTCTGATGCTACCTCTGGTCAATAACTTCAGAGCAACGTGGTACCCCTCTGAGGACAGGGAGGAGCGGGATCCCCAGACACTTGCTGTCAGAAGTGTCATGCTCAGCGGAGAGTAGAGAGTAGGAAAAAACACTTAGGTTTTGTTTCGAAGTTGGAATGATGTAATGAGGAGAGACCCGCAAGAGAAATGGTCTTCTTGAGAAGGAGCTGGCACCCAGTGTGCCTCGAAAGCCAAGCACTCAGCAGTGAACACAAACACAGTTGGCCAGGGATGCAGCTCAGCAGTGATGCACCTGCCTCGCAAGCACAACCTCCTGAGTTTGAACCCTGGTACCAAAGGGAAAAAAGCAAAACAAAAGAGTATTGACTCTGGCCTGGGCGACTCTGGGCCCTGCAGTGGGACGCAGAGGGACCACAAGCCTCAGCATTGTGCTCAGTGCTGGAACCAAGTCCTGCCCCCACGCCGCTGAGAGGCCACGTGGCTAGAGCCCAAACCTGAGACCTGCCCACCTGACGTCCTGCCGTGGCCCGCACTTCAGCCCACTCGGCCTGGCTGACCCAACTCTACCTCCTGCACATGCACGACTCCCTCCCCACGTCGCATCAGCCCAAGGCACAGCATCCTATCACTGCTGGAAAGACAGGGACAGGGCTGGCTGGTGACTCTACCCAGTGACAGCTCCATCTGCCCAGATGTCCCCACTGGCCACCGGAGTCTCGAGAAACCACATCAGGAGCTTTGAGTTTGCAGTGACTCAGATAACACGGGAAGCAAGATGAAGGTGGAGGAACGAAGGCTCTGAAAGAGCTGGGCACGCAGGGACGGGGCTGAAGGCACCTGCCCTGAGGGCACCGCCCCAGGTGTCTGCTGCTGGACTTCTGAACTCGCAGGACCCTGGGGGACTCCCAGGGTCACTGTCAGAAACAGCGCATTTCCAGCAACCCACAAGGGAGTGCAGGTCTGCGCAGGTGCAAGCGCCACGGCTGCAGGTGGAAGCTGCTTTAGACAGGGATGCTCTGCGCCTCCCGCAGCAGCCGGACGCCTTCCTCTTCCTGGGTGCCATAAGGAAACATTTAAGGAAATCAAAACTGCTTAAACTCGGGGCACCAAGCACATTTTTCTTCTAAAAGCCATGATGTATATTTTCTTTCCTGATCTTGAAGTGAAGGTTAAAAACAGACACTTTCCTAATCATTTTGGTTTTCCAAGTTAGGATGTAACCCTCTGAGACTTTTTGTCCAAAAACTTCCTGATGAAATATAAATATTACTCTAGCAAGTTTAGAAAAGTGGGCTGAAAGACAGAGTTTTCACTTTTTTTTCTGAGCCAAAAACAATTAGTTTTAGGGATTTAAGATTTTCTCTACCATCAATTAAAGATATAGTCTCCTGATAATGTTAGGCTGAGAGACCTGAAATCTGGAGCATCTGGTACGCTTTCCCCAGATACCATAGCACCACATTTCAGCTTCACTGGGGGCCACATTTCAAAAGAAATATGAGCAACAGACCCTTCTCCATCCCTCCTGAGCAGCGAGGAGAGGCCTGAAGGCGTCCTTATGCAGAAAGAGCTTTTTACACGGAAAAGCACCTTCCAGGAATTGAATATTGGCAAACTGGAACTTGGGATGCATAAACATCATCCACAACACCACTTCTGCTCCCACCAAACATGATTACTGTGCCTCCCTCCTCTCCTCCCTCTCTTCTCCATCCATCCCTCCTACATCCTATGCTCCATCAGCCCTGGCATTAAGGGCCCAAAGTATCACTGAAAAGAGCCTGCGGGACCAGATCTCACCCTGAGAGGACAGAGCCAGAGGTGGAACGGCCCACCCTTCCGCCCCCTGAGCCTCTGGCGCACTGAGCACTGAGTTGTGCTCACGGAAGAGCTCTAACTTGACTCTTTCCCAGAAGCCAACCCTAGTCGCTGCCTCCCGCCGGAGCCCTGCACAGCCCGAGTCTCCTCCACCTAGAAGACACAAGTCTCCAGCTCCGCCAATGCCGGCATCTTGCATGGGTCATTTTAATTTTCTTTTTTTTTTTTTTTTTTGAGACAGGGTCTCACTTAGTAGTTCAGGCTGGCCCTCAGCTCACTATGTAGCCCAGGCAAGCCTCCAACTCAGCAGTCCTCCTGTCTCTGCCTCCCGAGTGCTGGGAGCATGGGTCATTTTAAAACCTGGATATCATACCAAATGGGGAGCGAAAAGCAGGCCTTGCCCCCGCCATTGCACACAACACAGACCTTCTTTCCCCCAAGTGTCCCCCAAACTCTCACTTAAGAGTCCATTTTTTAAGACCTTGATGGAAGTGACCCATCGGAAACCACTGCAATGAGCAAAATGTCCCATGAAAATAGGTCCACCTTAAAATAACCCCGGAAAAAGTGACACACGTGCTCTGTGAACAGGGCTCTATTGCGATGGAAACCCCAGGTGCCCACCTCCAAATCTGACTCCCTGTAACTCCCTGCCCACTTCTCCTACTCCCCCTCCTGGTCCAGCCACCTGCCCGGGCCACAGCGTCTGGAACCAAAGACAGTGACACGTCACCTGAGAGACACAAGTGGTGGTGGTGCGAGAAGCTGCCGTGTACAAGGTCTGTGTGGAGCGTGATGGCCAGATGTGGTGTTCTCTGGCGATCTCGTCCAAGACTTTCTCCCCTCCTGAAAGGAGTTCTGGGCGAGGAAGAACGTTCCCTCCCTGGCTGCCTGGGCACTGGAGTCTGCACTTTGATCCTCAGGTGAGACATGCATTTTCCCACCGTCTCTCCACCGCCGACACTCATCGCCGTCTCTCGTGAGAAAAGGCCATCTGGGCCTCCAATATGTAGTACAAATAAGGATTTTATTTTACCCAGACTATTGGGAGCAGAGAATCCCAAAAGCACAGAGTGTCCAAGTAATTTGGGAGCTCATAGGTCCTACTCAGTTAATACATGTCTAATAAATACCTACTATGGTGCCAGCAATATTTTTGACACTGAATTCAGCTGTCAACAGAACAGACAAGAATCATGTTTCTCAAGGAGCTCAGACTCAAAGCAGAAAATCAACATACTAGAGAAGTGAGTTGCACACTAAGTCATGGGAAAAGGAAACTGGAAGTGCCAGGAGACAGTGTATAAATTGCAGATTTAAACAGAGATCAAGGCAGCCAAGGCAGGTCAGGGTTCCCTAGGGAATCACTTTTATCTCTGATTTTCTAAACCAGGTAAGAGTATTCTGCCACTTGCCTTGGGGGTTCCAAAATGTCTATGCTCTCTAGGAACCTGGCCAGGCCTGGCAGGGCTTGGGAGTCTCTGTCTCTACCTGCAGCAGCAGGGACTCTTTCCTCCGTGGTCCATGCACCTCCATGCCTCCATAGCCCTGTGGCTGACCTGACCAGGTCAAGAGGGCCTGCTTCTCCCACAATCCCATGTCTAGGGCCAAGGTGGCCTCTGCCATCCCACCCTACACAATGCCCCAGTTTGCCACTGCCTACACCCTCGTAACACAAGTGCAATCAGAGTGTGCACTGCTCATCCTTTGGTTTGCAACTGGTTGGTTACGCAGCCATAGTGTCCTTTATTGCCAAACTCTGTGGTCACTACTGAGGATGACACACATCTCTGTTTATTACTCATGCATGGGTTTGTACTAATTCAGTAGCAAAAAAAAAAAAAAAAAGTGTTACCGTTCTTCCCCACTTGGCAATGAGACACCACCCAGTGACAAGGTCCAGCACACATCAGGGCACATGTTCATACTTATTTGTGGTCTTTCTCAACCCCACAGCTTCATTTCTTCCAGGAAATAGCCTTTCCGTGTGGCTGAAATCATGCAGGCTTTCAAGTTCAGCTTTCCCAAAGAAGAAAGAGACACAAATATTCTGTTCACACACACTCCAAAAACATTTACATTCATCATAAGCCGGTTTGTTTTCCCAGGGCAAGAAGTGCTCAGTGTGGCTGCATCAGAAGAGATGCCAAGTTTGCTGTTTGGATGCTCATGCATTTTAGAACTCTTAAACAAGCAAGACAACGGGAAGATGGTGACTGAGACTCAGGGCATCTTTGCTGCATGTGTATAAAATGACATCTCTCTGATTTCCATGACCTCCAAAACACCCTGGGGCTTGGCATAAAGTATAAAAGCCTTCTTAAAAGAAGGTGGTAGCTTTTACTTCTGCCTCTGAGAAGTGTCTGTTCATTTCAGATGCCCATTTTTTAATTGGGTCTTTAAACTTGGGGGGACTGATTTGTTAAGTTCTTTATATATTCTAGATAGTAGCCCTTTGTCTAATAAACAGCTAGTAAAGATTTTTTCCCATGTTGTTGGTCATCTTTTAGCAGTGCCAGTGGTTTCTTTTGCTGTGCAGAAGCTTTTTAGTAGCATGAGATCCCATTTGTTGATTCTTTCTGCTAGTTCTCATAGTTTTATTCATAAAGCATATGACTAAATGTTCAATATCACTGGTCATTCGAGAGATGCAGATGAAAACAACACTGAGATTTCATCTCACTCCACAAAGAATGGCTGCTATTGTGAAATCAACCAGCAATAAATGCTGGCAAGGCTGCAGGGAGAAAGGAACCCTTCTACTGTTGGTGGGACTATAGACTTACACAACCATTGTGGAGATCAGTGTGGAGATTCCTCAGAAAACCAGTATTAGAGGTGCCATTTGACCCTGCCATTCCCCTGCTAGGAATATACCCAAAGGAATTAAAAGAATCATATTGTAAAATCATATGTATACCCCTGTTCATAGCAGCTCAGTTTGTGATAGTCCAATCTTGGAAACGGTAACCCAGATGCCCATCAACTGGAGACTGGATAAAGAAGATGTGGGTTTTAGTAAAAAGCGAAAAATTTATACGATCTGAAGAGAAACCAGAGTATGAAGATGTGGGTTTTTAAAATAAAATGGAGTATTACTGTGCCATAAAGAATGACAAGTTTCATTCATTTATGTGCAAATGGACACACCTTGAGGACACACTAATAAGTGAAATAAATAGATCACACATATGTAAATACCATATCTTTTCTCTGGTATGAGAACCTGTAGATGTAAATGAGTTTTAGAATGTATGACAGATTTCATGAAATAGGAAATATCAAAAGGAACATGGTGAGGGAACGTAATGAGAGGAAAGAATAAATATGATTTGGAAAGAAAAAGAAATAGCATGTAGATAAGGGGTGAGGGTTTGTGGGTGGGTAGGGATATGTGTAAAAATGAGAGTTAACTTCTGTCGTATACTGGTATAAATTCCCCAATACTGAGTGCGATTGTGAACTGTATATAAAATGTACCAATAAAGAATTCAATTTTTTAAAAAAAAAAAGAAGAAGGTGATAGGAACACAAACTCCTGTCCTATAAGGGTGACAGAGCTATACTGGAGCTATAAATCAGCAGAAAAACTGCTACAAACATACTTTCTGTTGTTTAAAAATGGAGGAATGCAAGCTACAACACTGGGTCCAAGTGGTGTGTTGGACATCATACAGGTTTACAGAATGAAGACAGTATGTGTTCTAGTATAATTTTAATATCTTAATGATATGTGGAATCATAAATAATTTTCTGGAGTGTTTAAAACATCATCATACCATTCCATATTTGTTTGACATGAAGACGTCACTTGGTTTTAAATCCTGAATAAACACCGGGTTCGTGTTACCAATAGTACTGGATAAAATTACAACCACGCACCAGACAAACCTAGGGACACCAGGCACCTGCTGTAATTGATGGATCCAAGGGTTGTCGCTAGGAGGCTGGAGGCAGGTAGAGCAGGGCTGTGTGGCCGTGGGCACTTCCCTTCCCAGGGCCAGTCTCATTCCCCACCTGCCTAGACAAGGAGAGGAGCAGCAGAGTGCCCAGGGGGAGGGAAACCAGGCAGAAGGTGTCTATGCAGGAATCTGACTTCTTTAAGTTACCAAAGTAATACTTTTGGTGTGAATGTAGCGGAAAAATATCCACCAATCAAAGAGTGAAACTCCAGCATCCACTGTTGAGAGTCACTACCCTTGCTTGACCAAAATCCCTGTTCTGTGCTCGCTGTTTCCTTGCTCTGTGGCTGCTTTGTAAGGCAGGAAGGCCGGGACTGGCCGACCGGGGCTCACATTCCTAATCTTTGGCTTGTGAGGCTCATTACTTTCCAATTAGGTCCTAATTTTTGGATAACAGGGCAGATCCAGCAAAGAACAGCCTCAAGACCCCCTTGGCTGATCCAAAGGTCTGAGACTACGCTTAAAGATACAGAGAAGGCGCAGAATGACTTCAGAATGAGACGCCGACAATAGAGACCCGGGCTCCGCCTCCGGGAGGGAGGAGGGTGGCAACCAGGAAGCCCAGGCACAGGACAAGGGCTGTCTGTGCTCTCTTCACCTCAGGTCCTCGGGTGGAAGGGGAGCCTACAGCCTTACACTTCCCAGAACTACTTAATAAAATAGCATATATAATTGCACTCTCTAAACTTCACGGAGAGGTACAAATAGGTACCACTGTGATTACTGTATTCACAAAGCTCCAAAAACAAGGTTTTGACACAAGCATGAATGTGAACAGGCACTCGCTGGGGGCTTTCCACACGTAGACTCGGGGCAACACCCTGAGCTCGAAGCCCACACTGTCTGGGCTCGGGCACAGATGCAGAGAGGGGAGTGGGGAAGCCACGCGGCGGGGCTCAGCCACCTGACAGCAAAGGTAGACTGCTAGGGAGTGTATCACAGCGGGCACCCGGAGGCAAGGCCTCCGGGCTGGGAAGTGAAGAACAGTCAGGGACTAGACTGGAAGAGGGGGGCGGAGGTGAAGCACCGACCTTTGTGAACCCCAGGCTTGAGAAATGTGCGCCAGAATGGGGAGAAGAGCATGGGGGTCAGACACGGCTGGGGCCCGACAGGACACTGGCAGGCGGATCGCGGGGCCCCTGCAGAGCCTTCGGAAGCCCTGGAGAGGCATCAGGAAGGGAAGCAAAGTGGCTCCTCGGCAGGAGGGCAGCTGGGTGAGGAGGAGACAGGAGCGAGGCCAGCCTGGGCCTCCAGATCGTTCTGGGAGAGACGTCGCAGGGGCGAGGACTACAGCAGGGAGGGTTACAGCAAACAATCACTCCAGCACTGGGCTGTGAAAGACTCTCCCCATCTATTCGAAACAGTGGGGGAAATAGAAAAGTTTTTTAAAAATATATAAATAATCAAAACTGAGAAGGAAAGGAAGGAGAGAGGGAGGGAAAAGAGAAGCGAGGGAAGGAAGGGAGGAAAAGGGGGGAGAAGAGAAGGAAGGGAGGGAAAAAGAAGGAAGGAAAACATCAATGATCCTTTAATAATTAAAGAACTAGAATCTGTACTTAACATTCTTCTCAGGAAGAAAACAACAAAATCACAAGGCTTTAGAAGTGAGCTTTACAAAATACTCCCTTTATAGATAATCTCAATCTTTTAAAAACTCTTTCAAAGAATAGTAAACAGAAAAGAACGTCTGAAAATTCACTTAGTGAATTTATTCTCAGAGAGAATATTATAATCTTGGTAACATAAGCAGATGAAAATAATCTCACTCTTACAATGAACACAAAATCCTCAAATAAAACATAAATAAAATAAATTTGACACTGTATAAAAGGAAAGCAGCAACCACAGAGTGGGTCAATGCCTCGTGTTGTTTTTGTACCTTGGAACACAACAGAGCAGTAAAAATGAATGAACTCAGCTTCATACGTCAACAGAAATGAAATTTAAAACCATAACACTAAGCAGAACAGATACAGTATGATTTCATTTGTATAGAATCCAAAACTGGATGATACCAAATAATGTATTTTTTTAGGGAAATGTACTCATGAGTTTAAACTATAAAGATAAAGAAAAGGTAACACATTGTTCCCCTCTTGCTGTGGTTGCTTCCAATCCTGGAGGTGGCTGCACTAAGGAAAGGACACCCAAGAAGTCCTAGAGGGACTAGTACTGTCCATTTCACAGGCTCTATGGTGGGTTCACAGCTATTCCCTAAATTAGATTCCTGGGCCACCTCATATATTGTATAAGTTGGGGATTACACAAATGCATATAGTTATCTTCCTTTAAACAGCATATTATGTAAGTCTTTTCTGGGTGTATACAGAATAAAATCAGTTTTAAATCAGACAAAAAATATATGTATGGCCGGGCGTGGTGGCTCACGCCTGTAATCCCAGCACTCGGGAGGCAGAGACAGGAGGATTGCTGAGTTCGAGGCTTGCCTGGGCTACATAGTGAGCTCAGGGCCAGCCTGAACTGCAAAGTGAGACCCTGTCTCAAAAGAAAAAAAAAAAAAAAATATATATATATATATGTATGTATGTTTATATTAACATTCGCTATAATCTCTCATATCAATGGGAAGTGGCAGATTATTCAATAAATTCTTTAGTATAATAGTTAAATAAGGAGGAAAATGAGCAGAGATTCCTCCTTCATCACTGCACTGAAATTAATTCAATATGAATAAAAAATGTAAAAGTTTGGGCCAGAGATTTAGCTCAGTGGTTCCAGCGCCTGCCTCGCAAGCACAAGGCCCTCAGTTCCATCCCGGTAACCACATACAGTGCTGGGCGTGGTGACTTACACCCACCAGCAATCAATACCACATACCACAGTGCCGGGCATGGTGGCTCACCCCTGTAATCCCAACACTCAGGAGGCAGAGGCAGGAGGATTGCTGAGTTCCAGGCTTGCCTGGGCTACATAGTGAGCTCAGGGCCAGCCTGAACTACAAAGTGAGACCCTGTCTCAAAAAAATAAATAAAAATTTTTTAAAAAGTAAAACAAAGTGAAAGTTTAATAAGTATATCTACATAATTTCATGTTTTCTGAAGTTGAGAATTGTGAAAAAAAGTCTATTACTAATCTGATTGTTTTCCCTTTGCAAGTTAACTTTTTCTTTCATCTGGAATTCTTGAACATTTTTATAACAGCCAATTTCAAGGTATTTGTGTAATACATCCAATGTCATACATCCTAAAAATCAGATTATATAAGCTATTTTTTTTCCTTGTGCAAGACCCATACTTGGTTGTTTCTTTGTGTATCTTATAAAAGTTACGTGGAAAACTGGGCATTTAAAGTCATGCAATGTGGCAGTTATTCAATTCTCAACCTCTTAAGTTAGAAATTTTACCAGACTTTGTAGATATCTGTTCTTATCAGTCCTGACCATAGCCCATCTGATCATTATTCAAAGCAACTTTCTACAAATAATTGTTTCATTTTGCTTTTTCCCTACCTGGTCCTGTTTCTAGGGTCTGAATCTCAGGTCTCCAAAATCTGTTCTCCATATCTCTCAGCTTTTCCTCATGGTTTACTTTTTGTGGTTTTCTACTGTGTCAGAAGTTATTTCCTCAATCTGGATTTCCTTCAACTCATTCAATGAATGTTTACTTTGAAAAGCCGATTTTATTTTTAGTTTAAGAAATCTACTTTGGATATAGTGAAAACTCTGGAAACTTTGTTGCCCCATGGTTGTTTCTGGCTTCCTGTCCCCCTCCATCCTGAATAGAAGTCATGCCTGCTGGATGCCACTGTCATCCGTCTGTTTGGCTGCTGGGCCCAGCTGGGCCACATTTATGCTCCTTTATATATGCAGACTCAAAACTAATAAGTGAAGGGTATTTCTTTAACAATCAGTAAAGTTTTGTACATGTGAAGAGTAACTTTCCTAAGCATAGTTATATCCCAAGTAGCTTATCAGTGTGCTAAGAGGCAAAGGGAGAGCCCTAAATGATGGGAGATTACACTCTGTGTTGGTCATGTTTGCAAGGGAAGAACAGAAGAGAGTATCTAGTGATGGTCTAAGTGAAGAAAGAAAGAAGACAGAGGCAGTGGGCCCCAATCCCACCTCTCCCCAAGTCCTGCTGAGCCCTACTGTGCCCTGCAGGCCCCTGTGCACACAGGGATGCAAGCCATCAAACTGTGCCTCATATCCATTGAGATAGGCTGACATGTAGAATAAACACCTGATTTTAAAGACAGTATGAAAAACAGTGATGTAAAATACTTCATTTAGAACTTTTATGTTGTTACACATTGAAAGCATATTTGTATATACTGGGTAAAATTACATAGACTTCTACACTTACTTTTCAACTGTTTCTTCAAGTATATCTGAATGCACAGCATGCATTACCTTTCAGCAGACCAGCACTTCTCTACAGGATCCTGGAGGGAGCCTCACTTCCTTAGAAGTTCTGAGGAGAGGGCACCCACCAGGCTAGGACGGGGGTGTCTGCAATATTCTACTCAACACAATGCAGTCTCATGTTCAAGTACAAGCAGATGATAAAAAAGGGGCTTCTGGTAGGATAATCAAGACCCTGCCCATCCGAGACTCCACACCTAAGAGGAAGTCCCACCCCCACATCACTGTTACCATCAACTTCAGACCAGTGGGGAAGACCTCGCTGCAAGAACACCATAGCGAGTTACACAGCTACCCCATGATGCAAGGGGAAAACTAAGTCATTTGATTCTTGAAGAGGAACCCAAAACTCAACACAAATGCTCTGAATAAGATATATGCAACCTAAGATATGAAACTCCTTCCATCACCTCCATTTTGTGCAGTTACAATCCAGACACAATTCAGACAGTGACGTTACATCTGCACCTTATACTCGATGGTGTCTGGCAGTTACTACAAATTTTTTTTGCCCCAAACCCTCTTAACAAGTGAGTGCCTACAGTAAGAACTGACCTAGGAGGTTGGTTGTATTTAAAGTAAATGAGTTTCTTCTCCCTGTGAAGAACTCGGTCTGCTCTGTTCTGAGGAAAAGTGCCCTTAAGTGTTTTAGAAGCCAAACGGTGTGGCTGCTCCAAAGCTAGCCTGCGTGTACTCAGAGGTCTGTGACAGATTGTAAAAGAGAGGCCTCTGCTACTTGGCTGAGGGCAGAAACCCAGGCGGTGGAGAGGGGGTCAGGCCAGGAGGACAGCGGTGGGAGAGCGAGCTTGCTTCCAGAAAGGGGCTAGAAAGAGCCTATGATCTGTGATGGAGTCTTTCCATACAGACGGGGGGTGGGTCGTGGAGAAAAGGGAGTTTCACACCCCCACACCCTCCCTCTCTCATTGCTCCACGATGAAGATAATAGGAAAAAACAGTGCCATCACTGAGTGCCCACCGTGCACAGCATAGTGGATATGTGGCACAGTTCATATAAACTAATGTCACATCAACCCTGCAAAGTAATTAATATCACCCCTTCTTTTTTTTTTTCTTTTGAGACAGGGTCTCGCTTTGTAGTTCAGGCTGGCACTGAGCCTAGGCAAGCCTCGAACTCAGCAATCCTCCTGTCTCTGCCTCCCGAGTGCTGGGATTACAGGCGTATCACCCCTTCTTTTTAATGAAGGGATGAAAACACTGAGATTCTGGGCACAAAGAGAGCCGACTAATAAGTGGTTAGAAAACTCATTCATGTCCTTTTCACAGAGATATACAGGACACAGAATGAACTTTCTTCACTAAAAAATAATCGAGGCTAAATATTAAGATTGAAATATAAAAGGAATCTATGTGGCATCAAGGTTAAGAAGGAATTGCTTGCGAAAGACACACAAAGAGGCAAACTGAAAGATAACACAAGCAACTCTTCATCCATCCATGCATTCAGCAGAGTTCTGGACACCGCTGCCTACCACACACCAGGAACCTGGGACACAGTGCTGCACAAAAGGGACTAAGAATCGCTGCTTTCTAAGGTCTGCCACCCAGACAGCAATCACATTAACGTTCACATTTCTCACTATAAAATTCAAAAGTTCAAAACACTAGCTGTACAATGAGTGAAGACGTATTAGCCAGCAAAGTGTTCTTACCCAGAATATGTCAGGTCTATGTACAAATAAGAAAACATGAACTAGAAAAACAACAACGTGGAATCCTAATAACCAAAAAAGTATGCACTTGTAATTAACAGAAGTAGAACCCCAAATGCCCATGGACACAAAAAAGAGGTGTATCTCACCAATGACCAGAGGTATATAACACCAAAGGGATACTGTTTTATAACTTTGAAAATGGCAAGCATAAAAAAGCCTGATAATATCAATAACTAAGGTAATGTAGTAAAATGAGAACCCTTCATTTTTTATTTAGACTATAAACTGGTATCACAAGCCTGCAAAATAATTTTTGCAAAAATAGGTAAAACTGAGGATGATTCTTAAAGCAATTCCATTCCTGGAAGTAGACCTTTAAGAAACTAAGGCACGCCAGGCGTGGTGGCTCACGCCTGTAATCCCAAGGATTACTCAGGAGGCAGAGACAGGAGGATTGCTGAGTTCGAGGCTTGCCTGGGCTACATAGTGAGCTCAGAGTCAGCCTGAACTACAAAAGTGAGACCCTGTCTCAAAAAAAAAAAAAAAAAAGAAACTAAGGCACAAAACAATGTACAGAATACTCAGAAAGGAAAACTAGAAACTAGATATCCCATAGGAGAATAAGTTTAGATTTCTTCTGCGATAGAATCCTATATAAACAATGCAAATAAATCAATTAAAGCTGCATTTCACATGATGGATGGATCTTACATGCTGAGCAAAAAAGCAAGTTTTAGGATGCTCAGAGTATCATTTAATTTATGCAAAATGTAAAAGGTACCCCAAAACTACTTAATATGCTTAGGAATATGCAGTACAAATATAAAAAAATGGAAAGGAATCATTAACTCAATTTTCAAGATAGTCATAACTACTGGGGACAAGAAGAAGAGAAAAAGGTAGCATCCCTCTTCAATAGTGTTTTATTCCTGGGAGGTAGTACATAAGTGTGTAGTACATTGTTAACTGCATCTACTTTAATTATTAGAAGAACACATAATTGTTTTTACATAGTAAAACTTTTAACAAACTAGGGAGAAATCTAAAAAAATAATTATTATAAGACAAAACTATGAATGCTCAAAAGATAAATTAATGTTGTCCCAGGTAAGTTCTAAACAGGTGATCTTTGCTTTGGATTTCAAATCTAGTGAGCCGTAAGGTTGGCATCAGCATGAAGTTTGCAGCCAAGCACAGATACATACAGACTAAAGTACCATTGTATGAGGCAGAAAACCTAAAATTTCTTTCCTAACAACAGAATGAAAATTTAAATATTAAACAGTTTAGGCCTTTGGGACACCTCTGGGTAAAGCATACAGGTGCCCCACTGTGAGTAGTTAAAGTGCGAGGCAGATGTGGAAAGGGCCATGGAACAGTCACCAGAAAGGGACATCACTCCGAGTCCCAGGACACATTCTGGGAACACGGGCATGGCAAGAACAGAGACCCATTCTGTGCCTCTCATGTCCTATTGGCTGCTATCTCCCAACTCAACCTGAACTTCCTCTAGGAAAGTGTCATCATTTAGGTCTGAGGCACCCCCCTAAAAAAGTCTTCTCATGAATAATGGCAGGTGATCATGGGGTGCCACCCTCATCCATGGACTGGGCCACTGATGAGCTCATTGCTGACTTGTGGTCAGAAAGTGGGCCTGGCTAGAGGACGGACACCAGCGTGTGACTGGAAGAGCACATCTCCCTCCCTAACTTGTGCCTTCTCTCTTTGCTTCCTGCCCTCCGTGATGGGAGCAGCTTTCCTCCACTCAGCCCCTCCACCACGCCATCTCCTTGTTTGAATGTGCTGACCAACAACTGAAACTTCTCAGATGGGGACTCAAAATACACCTCTCTCCCTTTAAGTTGTGTGTCAAATATTTCATCTCACTGACACGAAAGTAACTAAAACAGACAGCATGTCCCCAATGAGCCCCCATTATGTCATGGGATCCGTTAGGTGAGAAGGTTCCAAAGGTAAAACAGACACAGATTTCAAGAAATGAAAAAGAAAAGAATGTGAAGTCCAATAAGGGAGAAAAATTCAATGTATGAAAATACTCGATACAAGATAGAAAGCAAGGGGGAAGTTTAAGGTAACTAGGATTAGGAAAGATGTAGATATCTAAAGCCTTGAAGGACATTCAAGACTGAGAACAGAGGGGCCCATGGAGATTGGATGGAGAAGAGACCACACAGCCAACAAGGCTGGCAGCAGAAACGTGGTGTGACTTAACACAGACAACATGATCCACCATGGTCCCGGAAGAGGCAGCAAGCCAATGGCCATGGTAAGAACCCAAGGGGCCTCTCCTGATGGTCACACACAGAAGGTCTGAGCAAGTGTCTACCTTCTTTCATTCTCTCCACAAATGCTAGTTTCATCTTGGCTCAAAGAAATGACCAGTTTTATGGAGCCAATAGTTTAAATTGAACTTGTGGCCAAATTCCAAGTATTTCCAAAATGCATTTCCCTGTACTCATAAACTTCTGAAAAAGATCGGGTAAGTTGTTAGACTTGCCCAGGATTCTTTCCTCTGCTGGTGGGCAGTTTGGTCCACCTGACAATTGACTGGGGGTGACCCAGGGAGAAAAGTAACACTCTTTTATGAGTTACAAACAACACATTTTTGTAACTGAAAAATAAACACAGCTCACTTCTGAGAAAGCCAACATTTGTAGGAAAGTCATTTCACATGACATCTGCTCTCTGATGCAAAATTTAAGGGAAACAGCAGGATTTGGGCCAAGACAAGGGAAAGATCCAATTAGTATTATTTAGACTACACTTCCTTTGCAATACACAAACACTGACTCTCTTCACCCTTTAACATGATGTTCTCCAACAAGACACCAAGTCCTCCCCCTTCCCATAGAACAGTCAGTATAGTGGCCCTACCTACATGCGATTCATTTCCATGGTCAACCTCAAGTCTGAAAAATATTAAAAGGAAAATTCTAGAAATAAACACTCACGGGTTGTAAAGTATGCGCTGTTCTGAGCAGCATGATGAAATCTCATGCTATCCTATTCCACCCAGCTCAGGATATAAACCATCCCTTCACCCAGCGTATCCACACTGTATACACTGCCTGCCCACTAGTCACTTGATGTCATCGCCATTATCAAACTGACTGTTTCACATCTCAGTGCATGTGGTCCAGTGACTCTCACATAGTAACCTAATGCTATGTCACCATGCCTGCATCACTCTATGTTATCTAGATCATCACCAGAAGAAAAAGCGTGAGTACATCAGAACAAGATTTTGAGAGAGAAGCCACATTCCTCCCACTTTCATTATAGCACATTGTTATAGCCAGTATATTTTATTATGAGCTATTTTAATCTCATGGTGTATACTTCGTAAGTGAAACTTTATCACAGGTATGTTTGTACAGAAAAATGAAACGGTATATACAAGGTTGGCACTCTCCACAGTTTCAGGCACCTCCTGGGGTCCTGAGACATATTCCCATGGATAACCAGGAACTACTATTATCTATCCCATCTTGAGACCCTACAGCAGGGATAAGCAATACCAGCAAGCCCCTTTGGCAGACCTTGTATTACAGTGGACAAGATTAAAGGGGTCGAATAGAAGAGGATGATCATAGAGACCAAGAAGAGAAAGCTGTGAGCAAGGAAGTACCAGGGAGAGTCACTCCACCACCACACAAAGTTACTGGTGTCACAGGTGTCCAGAGGAGGACATCAGGGGAGCTGCAGTGTGGCCCTGCTCTCAACTCTGACTCTCACTTATGCTATGACCTTGGATGGGTCCCTGTTGGGCTCCATGACCTCAGGCATGCTGCCTATCCCGTGCTTGAGTCTTTGAGTCATCTGGTCCACCATGTGTTTATTATGCCCTGGTAGATCCTTCCCCCCAGTCAGTGAAGATGCCACCATTCAGGTGACTCTGAGGACCAAGCCCCTCTCTACCTAGAAATAGTCCAAATGACCAAAGAAAAATGGCAGAAGGAAATACCAACAATAGTTTTGAAATTGGATAATACCCACCATAAGAGGTAAATTTTAAGGACTTTTCAGCAGACCAAAAATGGAGGGACCACATAACAGAATGAGAGTCACTAGGGACAGATATAGATATCTAAATGTCCATTCGTAAGAACAGGTTGTACTGTAACGGCAAGTAAATAAATGAAATTATGGCAGCAGCCTTTCTGTGGAGGGGAGACCACAACTGGGCACAGGGAGATGAAAGCAACCTTCCTTCACCTGAAGTTTCCTTTTACTGTAGCCTTTCAGCAGACAAGGGCAGCAGGGGAAGCTGTTCCCCACACCAAAAAGGGAGACTGTACAGAGGACTGACCACGATCTCACTTTCTACCATCAGCCCTTTTGGTGGCAGGTGCAAACACTGAAATAAAAATGTTAATGTTCAACAATGATATTTAAAGTGTTTAATAATTTGTAAACCAAAGCACAAAGTAATCAGATGTCATCTGTAGCTATGGATATGGCTAGGCTGGCACATACTTGCTTAGCATTAAAACTGATGTTTTAGCTTTAAACCCAATGATCCTGAAGATAGGTTTGAGAACACAAATAAACAATGGGCAGTGGACCCATAGCACACATTAGTGCTGGTCTCAATATGCTCAGTGCTCCTGCTGGGTTCCCTTTGAAGTTACTTGTGTCCCTGTGACTTATTTTGGCTAACAAAAAAAAAAGTGAGATGTGCTGATTCTATTCAGAAGGCTTTAAGAACCAGTGTCCAGCCAGGAATGGTCGTGCACAGCTACTCTGGTGGCTAAGGCAAACTCAGTAAGATCCTGGCTCAAAATAAAATGTAAAAAAGGACTATGAACATAACTCAGTGGAAGAGTTCTTGAACTTTGTTAGCACAAGTAAGGTTCTGGGTTCAAAACCCAGTACTGTCAAAAAATGAAGGAAAGCTGGGGAGAGGGAGAACGAAGGGAGAGAGAAGAGGAAGGAAAGGGCAAGGCAAGGGGAGAGGAGAGAGGAGAGAGATTAGTGAATAATTAGGTTTGCTATACTTAGTACTTTGCTCTAACATGGCAATATGCAATGTTTCAGATAACAAAAGCACTGAGAAGAAAGGTTATACATATGTAACTGAGTGAGAAAAATTCTTGCACATTATGTTACTAAGATGTTTTGATTGTTACCGCTTCATGATCTAACCTATCCCTAGTGATACTAGACCCAAGAAAACATGTGCCTTGCTAGTTTGGGAAACATTAAAAATGGTAATACAGCTACCAAAACTCCTCATTAAAGGTCAAGTAAATGGAATTAAAATCAGCTTGAAAACTATGAGTATGTAGGAGATGAAAAATATACTCTAGAAAATATGCTAAATTTTAGATAATTTTTACTTAAGTGGAGAAAACCTAGAAATAAGATATGAAGTAAATTGATATACCAGTGTTAAATAAAAAAGAACATAAAAATAATGTGAAGATATAATATCCCAAGGTAACAGAAGGAATATAGAGAAAAAAATTAAATACAGAAAATTAAGAGTTGGCAGAGAAGTAGATGAGTGTGACAGTAATGAAAAGGAAGGTACAAAGTAGTAAAATATCATGACAGTTAAGGGTGACAGACAATGGATATATGAATATGGATACTTGGTGTCCTAAAAGAAGAAAATAAAAACTAGAACAGAAAAAGTATTTTAAAATACACTAAAAGAAAATTCTCTACTCAAAGAAAGTTAAAGGGTACAGCTCAAGATCAGAGCCTCAGCATACCCAGTGAAATCACTGAACTCGTCAAAGAAAAAGTACGTGGGATTATGAACAGAATTTGCACGCTCGTGCTTCCCCACCCCCTCTTCTAAGTACAAGTTTAAAACTTTGTTTATAAGACACCTATCAATCATATGGAGACTCTCTGGAAGGTGGAAAGAAGATGTCAAACCAGCTAGGAACCTCAGAGCTTGAGGAGCAATCTAGTGGTAGGTTTCTGAGTTTTCTTTCTTTCTTTCTTTCTTTTTTTTCGGTCTCACTTTGTAGTTCAGGCTGGCCCTGAGCTCACTATGTAACCCAGGCAAACCTCGAACTCAGCAATCCTCCTGCCTCTGCCTCCCGAGTGCTGGGATGACAGGCGTGAGCCACCACACCCGGGCACTGTGGTATGTGGTATTGATTGCTGGAGTGCATGACTCACCACGCCCAGCATTGTATGTGGTTACCAGGATCGAACACAGGACCTTGCTCTTGTGAGGCAGGCACCAGAACCACTGAGCTAAATCTCCAGCCCCTGAGTTTTCTTTTTATAGTCCCTGTACTCTTTACTAGGTACCAGCAAGCCCTGCCAACTCATGAATGCCAACAAGTAGGTGGACAAGAGAGAATGAGAGGATTCTGTATTTAGCAAGGAAGAAGAGGAAAAGGGGGAAGAGGAGGAAAAGGATGAGGAGAGAAGGAAAAGGAAAAAGAGGAGGAGGTAGAGGAAGAAAAGATGGAGAAGAATGAGAGGCAGGGCTGCTTTCTCATCAAAAGACCAGAAGACAGCCAAGGAGGATAGAAATCTTACCAATAATCACTTTACCCCAGCCAAATGCCCTGGTTGTCACCTATACACACACCACTCCCCAGAGAGTGGCAGTAGACAGTCTGGGATGTGTCCCCATCCCCTTGGCAAAGTGCCAGCAAAGACCAGGTACAGATCTTGGACTCACACACTCGGTCCTGGTGATAATGGGGAGTCCAATGACACTCCTGTCCCCTACCACTGGACAGTATCTGCTGAGACCAAGTGAGCCCAGACTTGACTCCTCCCTCGCTGGGCACTGTGTCCCTCCCTTCCCAAGTAGAGAAGATCAGACTGGAAAAAAGGAATCTTTACACTGCAAATAATATCCTCGGCAGACTCCAAACCAATACAGGTGAGCGTGACCGAGTTAACAGTATCGAATGCTAGGGCAGAGCCACAGTGTAGGAGGGGAGCAGGCCAAGCGGAACTACAAGGGCTCTCAGGGAGGATGGCATCAGAATTACGACTGACAAAAGCAAGAAAGGCCTGCACACAAAGCCTAAATAAAGCCACTGTCTGCTAAAATCCAAGAGAGACTTCAGCTAAACCAAACAGGATCAAGACTCTCATAATGGGCAAAATATTTAGGATGCAATAAAAACTAATTATACTAAGAAACAGGAAAATCATAATTTCATTGAGAAAAGTTAATCAGCAAATTTCCATACTGAAATGACTCAGGTGTTCAAATGATCTCACAAGGGTTTTAAAGGGTCTGTCTTAAAAATGCTTCAGTGACTAATTATAACCACTCTTTAAACAAATGGAAAGCAGAAAATATCAGAAAAGAAAAAAGATCTTAAAAGAATCAAATAGAAATCACTAGAAACAGAAATAGCACTGGAAATAAAATACTTTAAGTTGATTTTTTTAAAAATATAAAACCTGGAGCTGAACATGGTGGCACAAGGCTATAATCCTAGCACCGCAGAATGCTGAGGCAGGAGGATCACAAATTGGAGGAAGGCTGAGTAAGTTGGTAACTTAACTCTCTCTCTCAAAATGAGAAACAAAAAATGTAAAGGACTAGGAATGTAGCTGACCATATAAGCCCAGAGTTCAACCCCCATACTAACACCAGCTGTGAAGGTGAGGGAGCGGGGGAGAACAACAAACCAGCCTCTCTGAGCCTGGGGGCCCAGATGCTAGACCATAAGAATGTGAGGAAGAGAAGGAGGGAAATGGTTCTCCAAGACCTAACAAGGATCTGAACCGAGAACTGGAGCCCACAGGGATAATGAAGAGAAGGACCTCGGCACATGAGGGAGATGGCAGACAGCACTCTCTCCTCAAATCCCACCTGCAATGTGAGAGAAGGAGACCATCACAGAGAAATACATGAGTGGCATCGAGTAGTGGACACTGTGGGCTAAAACGCCTACTGAGTAATCCTGGTTCTAATGCTCCCAGGTGAGTGGTCAGTCACCGTTCTGGAAAGGGGCCAGCTGAATCTGGCACTCAGAGGAACAGTGAGTTGGCTCCATCTCAGGGGTCCCAGTGTCAGAGTGAGGTGCAACCACGGGAGGTACCAGGGTCAGGGAGCTGAACTGAAGCCAGAAGAGGTACCTAGAGAGTGATAGACAACAGCCTGCATCCCAGTCTCACATCCATAAACTAGGATCAGCCTGAACCTCAGGAAAGCTGAAAGCACAGGCTTGCTGGGTTCAACCCCTACCATAATTACCCCACAGAATTAGAGAAAACAAACCTAAAATTCATCTGGAACCAGAAAAGACCTAGAATAGCAAAAGCAATTCTGGGAACAAAGGAAACACAGGAAGTATCACAATCTTGATTTGTAATTACATTACAAAACTACCATGATAAAAACAGCATGGTACTGGCAAAAACAAACAAACAAAAACAAACATTAAAACCAGACCCATGCATCAGTGGAACAGACTAGAAGATGCAGAAATAACTCCAAACACAGTCACCTTATCTTTGACAAAGGGGTCAAACCCCTCCACTGAAAGAAAGATGTCCTCTTTAATAAATGGTCTTGGGAAAACTGGATTTCCACATGCCAAAGATTAAACCTAAACCTAAACCCCTGTCTCTTATCACTCACTAAACTAAAATTAAAATAAATCAAAGATCAAATATTAGAGCAGAAACACTAAATCCACTGGAAGATAGAACAGACAGAATTTTTGAAGACATAGGTATAGGCAAATATTTTATGAACAAAATTCTGATCCCACAGGAAATATCACAAAGAATCAACAATTGGAATCTCATCAGATTAAAAATTTGGGGTAGCAAAAGAAACCACCTACAGAATGAAGTTACAACTCACAGAGTAGGAAATGTTTCCGCAGCTTCTCCTCAAAAGACTAATATTTAGAAAATCAATCTCCCCAGATTTAAGGACCCAATCCAAAAAAAGGTACCTGAAATGGATAGACACTTCTCAGATGAAGAAGTAGAAATGGCAAATAAGTATATGAAAAATGCTCAACATCACTGGTCATTCAAGAAATGCAAATTAAAACAATACTAATATTTTACCTCATTCCAGAATGAGTGGCTATTGTTAAGAGATCAACCAATAATACATGCTGGTGGGGATGTTGGAAGAAAGGAATCCTTCTCATTGTTGGTAAGAGTGTAGACTGTTATAACTGCAGAAATTGGCACAAGATTCCTCAAAAAACTAAAATTAGAGATTTCATTTGACCCCACTATTCCTCTTCTTGATATCTTCCTGAAAGAATTAAAAGCATCAAGAAACAGAAATATATTCACATCCATGTTTATAACAGAAATTTTATAATAGCTAAATCTTGGACACAGCCCAAGTGCCCATCAGCCAAACAATGGATAAAGAAGATGTGTTTTTTTCTTACCATGGAATATTATTCTGCCATGAGAAGGATAAACTTGAGACATTTCTAACTACGTAAGTGTACCTTGAAATCATACTCTGAAGTGCACTGAACAGGACACACATGTTTAAAGATGGCACTGTTTCTCTGGTGTGAGCATCAAACCAGTTGTAAAGGACTAAAATAGGTAACAGACTTTGTGCAGTAGGAAGAATATGTTCAAATGGGAATGGGCACAAGGGAGGAGGGAGGAGGAAATGAAGGAAACAATAAAGAGAATAGAAGAAAAGTGGAAACAAAACTTTTGTAATGAGAGAAAGAAGTGCAAAGACAGATTGAAAAAAAAAGAATTAAAATATATCCTGTACAAGCAAAAATTCCCTATGATGAACATCACCAAATATATCCAAGGTATACCAGTAAAATTAATTTAACAAAAAAAAAACTCCTGGATAGGAATTTTAGCATATTGAGATGATAATTAAGTAAATTTGGGGGAAAAAGGGTTAAGATAAATTACTCACTGTAAACAAGAGAAGCCAGCTGAAAATAAAAGTTAACAGAACGTCGAGAATTATGGGAGAGAAAACATGGACCATTCATGTCATCACATTAAAAATAGGAAAACAGAAACGATCTAGAGCTGAAAATAAGTATTTGAAGAAATAATTGCTGAAAATTTTACAACTTAGGGGGAGGGAACCTAAACCTATAAGATCCAAGAATCTCAAAAGATAAATAGAAACAAAAACAAATATATGTAAGCACATCATAAATATGTAAAATCTAAAGAAAAACAAAAATCCTCTTGAAAGAAACCATGTATCACCTACAGAAGAAAAACAATTTGGATGAGAGTAGATTTCTCATCTGAAGCCACATTAGACAGGAAAGGAGCAAATGTTTAAAGGGCTCAAATAAAAGAAGTTTACCCCAGGAGTCTAACTTCAACAAAAATAACCTCAAGGAATCAAGATATTCTTAACTGAAGGAAAACTAAGAAGGTGCTGTCATAGTCTAACCCTTAAAGAGAGGGGTAAAAAAGCAATGTTCCAAAAAGAAAAGATGTGATAACAGAAAGAATTTTCAGAACTCCAGGGAAGAAGGAAGAACAAAGCAGTGG
>PVIC010006299.1:0-54751 GCA_004025085.1 Thryonomys swinderianus
CTCAGCATATTGGAGCAATGGGACTCTTCAGCATTAGGGCATATGATATGAATTTTGATAGATATTACCTCCTTTTACACTGTCACAAACAATAAACAACAGTGGCTTTTCCCCACACCCTTAGCCAAAAATTAGACAATTAACCTTTCAGATCCTACAGTCTGAAGTGTGACAATGGCATCTCCCTGTAGATTTACTCTTCATTTTTCTTATGAGTGAGTTTGTTTGGAAATCACTCCACATATCTAAAATCCAAACTATCTTTCCTTTTCTTTATTACCTTTTTGTAATTTTTAGTTTCCCTGCCTATTTTCTGATCTGTACCTGTTCAAAAGAAGAAAATCTTACGTATCAGTGAAAATAGACTTTAAATTCAAATGGCTTTACCATATTGAGCATTGACTTTATTTAGGATACATTTGGTTAGTTTATATTTTTCTTTGCTACTGTTGTCTAACACGTGGAAGATGATGAGGGAAGAAAATTTATTTTGGTCTGGATTGCTACCAAAATTTCACAACATGATTCGGTTTAATAAACAATCTTTTCAGAACTCAAAAACGCTACCTTTGTCATCTTGTACATTTCCATATAAAGTGCTTGCTTCGGCAGAGCATACACTAAATTTCCATTCACATTTGAGACTTCAGAGTTTTTAAAAATATGGCTTCATTGATGTATTTATTCACAAGTAAAGCATACTGCTTTTGGTTATTTGGGCTTAATTATAGACTTTATCATTTGATAAAACCCCAATTACCCTTTCTTTTCAGAATTTTCCTGAAATCTTTGGTAGATTTTGGTTTTCATATGTATATTATAATCAGTTTATCTCATTCCAAAATGATACTGTTAGCTTGCTTTTAAAAAATGAAATTCACTGCATGTATAGATTATTTTTAGAATTACTGATATCTTTACAATTTCTGCTAATCCAAAAGAAAAAAAAAATCAGGCTACATTTCCATGTGCCCAAGCATTCTTCTGTGGCTGTCTGGACCATCTCAAAGTTTTCTTGTAACAAATATTGCACTTGTATTGTTAAATGGATTAGTGGATGTGGTAGACAAAACAATGCTCCTCTTTGCCAAAAATGCTGGGCATTTTAAAGCTCAGAAGCTTCCAGTGCACTGAGCTGAAATGTGAAGTGAAATTAAGGGTGCGGGCAGAATTTAAATTGTGAATCAGCTGATTTGGGACCTGAGGGTTATCTTAGATTTTCCAGGTGGACTTTGTAATTACAAGGCTACCTAATAGGTGGAAGAGGAGCCAGGACAGAGAAAACCAGAGAGCAAGCACTGAGAGCTGGACTGAAGGAGCTTTGGGGATGAAAGACAAGGCCCTGAGCCCAGGCATGTGAGCAGAGGCAGGGAAAGTGTCCCCCACACCCCGTCCCCAGAGCGCCCCGGAAAGCCACCCGGCTCACCCTGGCTTCAGCCCAGTGATAGCCACGCCGGGCTTCTGACATCCACAGTGGAGATATAATTGATTTATGTTGTTTAAAGCTACTACATTTGAGATAATTTGTTACTGCAGCCACATGAAACAAACACACTAGATAGTCTCTTCTTTGTTACTAATAATATAAATAAGATCATCAATTTCCTTACAATGGCCAGGTTATTGTTTAAGTGGAGGCTACTGATGATTACATGAAAATTTGTACTTTACCACCTTAATTAATTCTCTGTTTTAAGTTGATTGCATTTTTTAGATCATATAGTCATATCGTCTTCAATCAGTGATATTTCTACCTTTTATTCCAATACACACAATTTTTTCTCTTTTGTCCAAATATGTTAGCTAGTTTTTTCAGACTCAATTTAATTAATAGCAGTGACAGGGGAGATCTGAGAATTCTTCTAACACATATGGAAATGCTTCTAAAGTTTTTCCAACCAATATCATTTTGGTCTTTTGTTTGAGATGCTTATTTCATCATTAGGATGATATTTGACTATTTTGATTTTTAAGAGTTCATGTCAAGAATTATAGATACTATACTGACTTTCAAAAGAAAGCATTTCAATATTTATGGAAATTTTGCTTCTTGGATTTATTCATTTTAGCTATTACTGATCTATCCTTAACAAAGGCATAATTTTCATAGTGTGTGACTGATAAATTAGGAATTTTGTTTTAGATCTATCTTGAGATTGAATTTAGTCTTCTTTTCATATATAACTCATCTCTGTGTTTTGAACCACGACGTTCACTTCCTTGAATAATTTCATTGTCTTTTCACAGATTTTAGGTTATATAGTGTGATATGTTTCACTTAGTAATTATACCCTTTGGGTCATTGAAAGCTTTATGTTATTTTTCTAACATCTAACATAACTGAGGCCTCTGAATTAAAATATTTTAGTGTTGTTTATTTCTAAGGAGAAATGGCTCCTGTAATTGCTACTTTATTCATTATGTTGTTAACTTTTAGTCATAGACTTCACAAGCATTGGGTCTCCTTTACTGTGAATGGGCATCTTAACCTTGCTCTTCTTTGTCTGAATTACTACCTTCAGCACCTGAATTTATACATAAATTTATACAGAAAGTAACACTTTAACTTCCTTTAACCGCGTTCACCTGTTATACCTTTGCTCACACTGTTATTTTTCATTCTTCCTAAATTACTTTGAGAGTCAGTTCTTCTGTAAACAGCATAATAGGAAGTTTTGTTTTGAAAAATCCTTATTCAGTGATCTATTTTCATTTGTTGATAAGATTATATTTGAGTCTAGCTAATGATTCTAAAATAAGACTGGGTGAATAAGAAGTGCTATTGTTTCAATTCTAAATGTATTAATATCTTTATACTTCTATGGCATTTTGTTAGATGTAAGGAATCTTTGGATTCATATTCTTTCCTACAGTGTTTTCTAGACACCACTTTACTGACTGCTCCCATAGAAGTTTCCTGTGAAAGGTAAATTAATATATTTTACATATTGAATTCCTTTATTTTTCATCCGGTTTCCTAGTAAATTATTCCTTTTATATTTTAAAAGCATGAATAAGCTTCCTATACTGCCCCTTATGGTTAACTCCTGGGTCATTTTTTTCCCTATAACAATTTGTAAACTCAGGATTTTTTAACCTCAGAAAGACTTTATAATTTATAACCTGACATATTTGTTCCGTTTTGTTGCTCTCACTTTTCCAGAGATGATTCCAATTATGCATATTAGTTCCACACTGGTCACTTCCAAAGGGGTCATTTTTAATTGGTCATTTTTCTCAATTATGTGTTTCTACTACAAACACCTTTTCTTACTTAGTTTTATTTACTTTTCCCTTTTTCCATTATTTTCAGAATAGTCGGTTTTACAATGAACTTCTTACAATTTCAATTTAATTGGTTTAATAGTTTTAGTTTTTAAGTATATTTCTTCCTAAGTTTTGTAAGCTAGTATGTTGCAACATATCCTGCCAAGGAGTATATGTTTGCTTTGTACCTAGATTTGATTGGATAAGTTAATCAAATAATACTTTTATACATATAAGGAGCATCTCTCTTCTTTAAAAATTGTTTTCTTTGTATGGATCTTCTCATGGCTTCATGTATTATTTATCATTGAGGGTGAGTTTTGCCTGCATCAAATATTAGCCAGGGGTTTATGTTAGAGAGAGAGAGAGAGAGAGAAAGAAAAGAATAATGTTCAAGACTGATTGAATTTTTATGATCAAAGGTTTGGCATGTGACATTTCCCAGGGTAGTGGAGATGGGCATCAACCAATCTATTCTCAATTCAAAATTTCTTTTATCCTGTAGTAGAGAAAGTATTGCTTATGTGTATGGATTGGCCAGATGATCTCTAATTTAGTCCCAACTCTTCTGCTTCCTGGAGTCATAGTGAGTTAAGTAAAACTCATGCCAGATGTATTGCTACTTCTGCTGCTTTAAAAAAACAAAACCAACCCAGGAACTTAGGTTTATATCCCAGCAAGCCCTTCACTTTGCAGGCGTGGTTCTTTCTTTGCATTGAATTGTCATTTCTACATCATCAGTCATTAGCTTCTTTTCATTTCTTTCACTACAGAAATCGTGCTGGGATCCAGCTGTCCAGACAACTTGGGATCTTGGTCTTAGCTGTCTTCCAGCTTCAACAGACATGGTATTTCTATTTTTATTCATGATTTTCTTGAGGCTTCACAATGACTTATAATAAGAGACAAAGAAGAAATGCTGATTTCTTTTTTTGTTTTGAGACAGGGTCTCGCTTTGTAGTTCAGGCTGGCCCTGCACTCACTATGTAGCCCAAGCAAGCCTGGAACTCAGCATTTCTCCTGCCTTTGCCTCCTGAGTGCTGGAATTACAAGTGTGAGCCACCACACCTGGCTGAAGAAATTTGATTTTTATATTCTAATCTTCAGTCAAGAAGATGTCTTCCTTACTCTTCTTTTGATTTTTGATTCATTCATTACTAACGAAGATAGGGTAGTTCTTCAGGAAGATTTCAATCATGGTTAACAGAGGACTTTTACCCAGAGCCCTCACATATTTTAAACAGTTCCTCTTATCTTCACAAATGAAAGATTTTTATATACAACTTATACTGAAGTAGATGTAAGTTATTACAAAAAGTGTTTTTCCCTCATAACTCCAGAGAAAAGATTCTTTTTTTTCTTATTCTTGAACATTGCTATGTGGGAATATCAAGCCACTTTGAGTCTGTCCTCATATGCAACTGGTTTTTTTCTTACAGAATGATTTTATGTTCTTTCCTTAACAAGAAGATTTAATATCTTCATCAAATTATGTCTATTATCTATTAATTCTTTATTATTCATATGATGTTTGTAGTAATCCCTCTCAATAAATGTGATGGATTACACTTTACAAAATTACTACACCATCCATCTTATGTGTATTTCTTGAAATGTGACATTTTCACATTCACTCATAAAGAGGTGAAGTGTGTGTTTCTTATTCAAAATATGGACACATTTGTAGAAAATGTGACTCAGACTTTTAAGGCTGCATCATAAGAACATCTTACACATTTTCCTGGGCTGGGGATTTACCTCACTGGTTAATTTCCTTTAAAAATAGAGACACATGTTTAAAAAAAAAATTCTTTACTTTCCTAAGTAAAATTGAAAGTTAACGTATCCTGCCTTCCTTTCATGGGATACTTTGCACACTAGAATTTTTGCATCTAGTCACATCTACATGCATGTGTAGTGGTACCTGTTCTTGCAATGCACAGAGCAATCATTTCAGTAGATTCTCTCCTCTAGTCTCCATCCTTCATAAACTGTCCTTCAAACTCTCTCTCTACAGCTCCACCTAGAGAATGAAATAATGTCTAATTGTTCGGGCTTCTGTTCCTTTCTCTGTGCTGTGTCAGGAGCACAAAACAGCAGACACTACAAAGGTTCAGGGACAGCAAACAACTAACCGAGAAATGTTTATCTCTAATTTGTAGATTTATCTCATCCTCTCCACCAAGTATGGGGTTGTTTCCTTGGGCACAAATAAGAACTTCCAGGGCCAGAGGGTTAGCTCAGTGGTTCCAGCACCTGCCTTGCAAGTGCAAGGTCCTGAGTTTGATCCCCGGTAACCACATAGAATGCTGGGCGTGGAGACTCACGCCCACCAACAATCAACACCGCATACCACAGTGCCGGACATGGTGGCTCACGCCTGTCATCCCAGCACTCGGGAGGCAGAGACAGGAGGATTGCTGAGTTCGCGGCGGCTTGCCTGGGCACCATAGTGAGCTCAGGGCCAGCCTGAACTACAAAGTGAGACCCTGTCTCAAAAAGCAAAAAAAAAAATAGAATTTCCATCTTCTGGTCATTACTTCTCCCAGCTCTTCCAACAGCTTCATTTCCTCCACTGTCCTGTGGTTTTTGCACCGTCTGTCGTCTACCTCTTGCTTGTGCATATTGTTTGACACCAGGTTATTTCCATTTCCGAGACCCTACCGGGTCTTAAACTAACACCGATTCCCAGTCCAGTTCCATGATCTGTTTGAAAATGAAGCCCATTTCAAGCAGAGTGGTTCTCAGCTAACCTCACAGCACTTCACCTCCCGGATTGCCAAATCTCCGGCCCTCATGTTTCCAGGCTAAGTGCTCTGGTCAGGAGGATCCACAGCTCTGGGGGTCCACGTTGTTGAAAATAGCATTCTGTTCACCGTTCTGGAGAAATTGTTGAATCTCAGTGCTTCTTCCATTTTGTTGTGTCAAAAGGACGTTTGAGATCAGTGGTTTAGCAGAAATTGTCTTGTTCCTTTCTCCTGCATTGTGCATATTTGATGAATTTAGTGAAGAGAGCCTCACTGGTGTTCAGTCAGTATTTATTTGTCCTGAAGAAACCCCAGCCAGTGCTTTTCCCCCCTGATAGATTTGTGATCATTTATTTTTCCTAAATTTGTATACGCTGCCAAGGAACTAACCATCTTCCAGGAATTTTCATTAACAATTTTAGATATTCCAGCAAGGAATTTTATCTCTGCTAACAAGATCACAGAGGTATTGCTGGAACTAAATGCACCTCATTTCATGCTCACTCGCTGCTCTGTAGATAAATGTGAAACAGCCCTTTGTGACCAAAGGTACCATTCAATGGAACTGCCTTGGCTCCATTCTTCAAATGCCTTTTGAGTGTCAAGAGGGGACAGTAAACTTCCCTGATTGGCATATGTCAACCGTCGTGAGCTTCGTGGACATATATGGTGATAAGCGAGCTGGCGGCTGCTGGGACTCGCAAACAGAAGCGTCTCGTATTGAATCTACCGCAGGAGACACAGTGCTCTCTCTTCTGAGTTGTGACCTGTCTCTCTCTTTAAGATTCACCTGTAAGACAGGCTGTCAGAGATAAGACAGGATGTTACTACAGGGCACTCCGGGTAAGGTTTTAATAGCTATCTCTGCTTGAGTAAGAATCCTCCTGATGCCTAGTGCCTTTTTCCCAGTACAATGAAGTAATATCTTCATATTTCTAAAATGACACTTCCATCTGGGAGAAATAGTAGTTCGATGCATTAATTGATGCCAATGTCACCTGGAACGATTTTAAGGAAAGCACTTAGCTCTGATTTTCCAAGTCTCTGTGAATGATGTCATTGTTCTTACTTCACCAAGTAAAGGGCTGTCTGTATGGATATGAGAGGAAGAAAAAAGTAGCTGTGGATTCTACATAAGTGACAAGATGCATGTGAACGTTAAGGTTGGCCATTGTTTCCCCTCCTGTTTATTTAGAAAGTAAGTATATTGCGAAGCTAAATATATTGAGTAGCTACTAAGATAAAATACAAGCCACTGCCTTAAACTAAGCTATCTGGAGGGTGACACCAGTGATCGGTACTGGCCAACCTGAGAGGGCTAGAGTGAGACAGATTAGGAAGCTACGAGATGTCTGATAAATTGTATGATCAACAGATGGAAGGGATGTGCCTTCTCCTTTTCATTTTTCTTCTTTCCACAAATGTTCTCATATGTTTTTCTATAGAGCACGATAACATTCCTTGCAATGTAATATTGTGTATTTATGGCTCTTCTCTGAGCTCATTTTTCTTCTGCCTCACTCAGTCCTGTCACAGGGTGATATCTCAGTGGTATCTTGAGGATTATCAGTCAATCACAGATATTCATTGAAAACACAGTATGGGTTGATAACTATCCCATCCATTTGGGGATGGTTCAGTTGAAAGCAGGATATCAGCCCTTGATCTAAGATAAGAAGAAGAAGAAGAAGAGAAAGATGAAATAAAATAAAGGACAGGATTCACTGGAGTTTCCCAAGGTTCCTTCCAGGTTTCTCTTCTTCTTTCCTCTTTCTCTCTCTCTCTCCTGTATCACAGGAATTTCATCTGTTCAAAAAGACATTTTAGTCCTCATTATACAAATAGAATTGGGTGTCTCTAATGTGTCACATCCTGGGCAAGAAGCCAAGAATTCAAAGAATAAGACTTGCTCCCCATCCCAAAAGAGCTTGGAGGATAGTGGCAGAGATGAACTCACAGAGTCATTACACAGTAAATCATTGCTTCCCAGTTCATGGGGCACAGGGTATGGCAATCTAATCCCACCTGGAGTGCAGCAGCGTAGGCTCCTGGAGGAGCTGGTATTAATGCAGACTTAAAGTAAAAAGCACAGAAATATAGAAAGCGCCAAAGAGCACATCATAAACAGACTTGACATGAGCAAAAATAAGCCAAGAAGACAATCCCAGGTCCACTGTCACTAAAGCCAAGAGCAAAGGTGGAGTTGGGGGAGCCAAGCAGAGCTTGATTTCCATGTTAGGAGATCAGAACTGTAGATTGAGCAATGGGAGCCGCTCAAGAGTTTTAAACAAAAGAATCACAGGGTCAGATTTCTATTTTACATTTATCTGATGGTTCAGTGACAGGCTGATTTCAAGGGAACATGACTAAGTTAGGAAAAAAATTGGTTAAGAAACTCTTTCAGTGGTCAGATTTCAAGATGACGAATGTGTTAACCAAAATATTTGTAGTCTGAGAAAAGGAAGATGGGTCTGAAAAATGTTTAGGTGAAACTGGAAGCACTTTGTCAGACTCAAAGTTGGCACAAGAGACAGCAGAGTAAAGAAAATCCAAACTACTGATGTACCGACTCAGCAAAAGAGTCAAAATAATGCACATTTGTTGTCACTCAAGGGCCTACGTATCTCCCCCCAGTTAGTGCCTTCGTTTTTCTTGGTGAACACTTTAGAGGTGAGAGTGTGTGGGTGACTGTCATTTATCAATATTTTCAAATCCAACAAAGCATTTCATTAATGTGGAATTTGACAGGCAGTCAGTGCAAACACCTAGTCCAAAGCACTCTGACTTTTCTTGCAGGCTCTGAAAAACTTGCCTTCTACAGTGCACGAGCTAGGAAGTTTCTGTATTGCTCCTCAAGAGGGCGCTGCATAGAGGAAAGCCGGTGTGCTAGCTGCGGCGAACACCAACTTCAGCTGGCCTCTTCTGTGAGTCAGGACGTCTTCCTGGGCTTGGCAACACCCCTGTGCTTGTTCACTCCACATCACAAGTGTATGTGAAGGAAAAATAGCCTGAATCTGCCGCCAGCAGAATGAAATGTAGTTTAGGGAGTCAGGACTTTCATAACAGCCTATCAGTTTTTGAAGATGCGATACGATACTTAAGACATGACACACAGAACATTATTCTCCATCCATGCCCCAGATCTTCATTCTGTGAACTTAGTAGGAGATTAGAAGATACAATACCTTCTTCAACCTCTTGCTGGCTGTGGAGGGAGGTCATGTACATTCATGTGTTCTGTACTATCCATGCATTTCTGCTTCACTTAATATACTGTAAGAATATTAATGATAGTTGCAATGGTTTATGCTTAGAAAATATATTTGCTAATTTAAAAATGATGAACTACAGGATAATTATTTCAACAGAAAATAACTGTAACCTTTAAAAGTATCATTAACAAAATATAGACTAACAGCCTGAGACAAAAGCTATAAAACACCTGTAATATAGAGAGAAGACGCAAATTGGGTCTAGTAATTAGTCCCAGATCAATAAAGCTGCAAGAAACAGTTACCTGAACATGGACAGGAATTCTACAGCTCACCTAGGAAAATAGAAATTCCTTTTAAGATGTACTCTTGAAGAAACTGCGTGATTAGTAGTATCTATTTCAAATATAGCAAAAAGAAAAGCAGGCCTAGAGTGCATAATCCAAACAAAAATAACAAATGTTAAAGCAGCAAAAGCCACAACTAAGAAAATAGTTTTTATAATAGACTCTCAGACAGAATTTTAAGAGGAAAATTACTGTGCTATCTTCCAAATTAAGTAAACATGGCTACTTGTGTGGCGCTAAAACTCATCATATGCACAGCATGCTTCTAGTTTGTATCTTGATGATTGCTGAACTATTGTAAACAAGCCTGCCAGGAAGAGTATGTCAAGAATGATGTACTTATTTTGTAGAACTAACCAAGAAAACATGTTGCTAATGAAAGTAACATTGCAAAGAGACAAATTCATTTCCCCATTGATATGTTGATGGACTGCATTTATAGTATTTTAGTTCTTTATTCAGAATCACCATGTAAACCAGCAACCATTCTTATCCAGTTCTATTTCTTACCTTTTAAGGACTTTGTCAATACTGAAAAGAATTAGGAGCTAGCTCAAGCCTGTGTTGCTTAGAAAAAACAAAACAACACCTACTTGGATCAATAATATAAAATATCTGCATGCCAGATGTAAGTGGATTAATAAAATTTGGTTTGCATAATATAAAATGATTTTTAAATATTAGCTTTTCTTTACTTTTATAACCTGAGAGAGCAGGTAGTGATATAAGGAATAATATTGGAGATGAAGTATGAAATGTTATATCTCCCAACCCGTTAACTGCATGGTACGCTGAGCTCTTGTTCTCTAAAAACCGAAGAATGAGTCCGAGGAAATGGGGGGAGCTATTTATTGATAGGAAAGTTCCTCGGGGGCAGGGAGGGGACCTGAGTAGTCACCTGGGCACCCCCACCTTATAGAGGAGCTTCATAGGGTGAAACCACATGGGTGTAGCTATGACTATCCAAACAGTTTACCAGTATAGTTTCTTAGGTAATGGCGCAACTGGGAAAGAAGTCACATAACAAGTATGGATGGAAAGAACAAGGATTCTCTGAGGAAGTGGTGGGTCCAGAGGTCTTTGGTCACCCACCGGAGTGGCTGGTGTCTGTCTAGATCTCATCAGGTTCAGAGTTTGTTCTTTGAGGAAGTAGGTAGATCTGATCATCTCGTCTTTCTATTGAGGCCCAGTTTCTAACTGATATGTCTCTGGTCGAAGCTGTGCTGTGTTTTACCTTTGTCCTGACCCTCTGAGGTCCTGGCCTTCTCTATCTCACTGCTGATAATATTTCCATTTAATTCATCTCTCTATAATAGTAATAAGTTATACCTGTTGGACATATTTACCGCCTGTTTGCTGGCAGAGAGTGGGAGAAGGCAACAATACAGTCTGTGGAAGTTGAAGTCATTGAAGACTCACCTCCTTCCAAGAGCAGCCTCAATTTTATCCCAGTGTGCTCTGTAAATATTATAGTTTTTATGTACACTATGGTGTAAAAAAATGAGAGGACCTGACTGAGTTATGGAAGTTACCTCTGGAGGTAGGTGTGTGTGTCCGTCCCCGCTAAACTTTATCTTTGTCCTCAACTAATGTTTTGTCTTGCCTTTGAATTGTAGGTATGGCTTGAAGAACACTCCTTAGTCTTTCTGAGTCTGCCCTGAAAGGGATAACGCTATACTGACACTATGATTTAGCATTATTCTACCCAGAAGACTCTATCCTCTGGATCTCACTATGTAAAAACAGCAACCACTGTAGACCCCACGGATCAGGTAGAGGTATTTAATCCCAAGATTCTTTCATAGTAAACGCACTTACTCATTCTTACCCTTTATTTTCACAGAGAAAGCTGCAAAGATGTTATGGTTTATGTTTAGCTGTCTCCCCCAGAAAGCCTCCTGCGTATGAGGTGGGACTTTTTGTTTGCAGAGGTATTTGAATGTGGAATGTGTGATGCTGGGGTTAAGGGCATGTGATGACTAGACCACTCCACCTGAGTGATTAGATCACCAAGACTCTAATCTCAGTACTCAGAATGAGATAATGGTTGCTATGGTGAGGGTGCCATGGAGGCTCTCTCTTGTTGCCTTTGCTACCTTGTGCCCACCGTATTGTTTCTGCTTTGCCAGCCCTGCCTCAGAGTCAGCCAATTATGGACTGAAACTTTTATGAACTATAAGCCAAATAAACTTCTTCCCTTTTAATTTTTAGTTTTTGGATATTCTGTCTCAGCAATGAGAAAAAGTAACTAACATAGAAGTTGTAGCAATTATACTTTCTACCTTGTTTTAGAGTTCAGTTTTCCTCTCCTATGTTGGCCCTATGATCAATTTGGGTTTATTGAGGTATTAAGAGTCCACTAACAGGAACAGCATTTGGGAGAAAAAATCCTATAAGTAGCACTGTAGGCAATCAAATTTGTAATTTAAAAGATTGCTATTAATAAGGAAAAATAAGTACCACAAGTAAAAAAATCAGTAACAAATATTTTTAACGATGAAGATCACTTGACCGCATTGCAGTGTTGAAGCCTCAAAGTGTTTTTTTCAATCTATATCTCTTCCCCGATGAATAGCTTCCTATACTTAGAATACAGTACCCACTCTGTTTTGTCTGTTAGAAACCCTAATTTTCACCTCCTTATACAGATCTTGCCCACCATTTACCACACTCCAGCCATGTTGATTTTCTTTTCTATTTTCAAACCTGGAAGTACATTCTAACTCAATGTTGTATATTTGAGGTGTAGAGTGCTCTTTTCTCAAAGAATTTTTTTTAATTTTACATGTTATAGTTCAATATTAGGTTTGTTTATTTGTGTTTTGCTTCTCTGCTTTTATAGTTGCAATATTTTATTACTCTTCTCCTATTAGAAGCTAACCTCAACTTTATCAATGACTATGGTAGATTATGATAGTCACAATGTTTCTCTTCATTATGTTCCATTTCCTTTGCAATATGACTTTGATTATAACCCACAAGTCTAAACTTGTCTTGAGTCTTGAATGCAAAGGAAATGAGGTTGTTCTTATCCCAATTCCAGCCCTCAAAAGAGGGTGCAGAATCCATGTATTTCTTTAGCTTTCAGCCTAGTGAGCAAAGGAACAAGTGCTTACAAAACATACCTGGGCATTTTAGGTTATGTCGTAAAGGCCACAGACATGGGAAAATCCAAATTAAAACAAACCTGAGGAGCTGTGCCTGCAGTGGCAGCATAGGGCCACTGATTGTATTTTCCAGTACTCACAAATATCTAGATCAAAATTTCAAAGGTCAGTTATCCAAAGAACTGATAGATGGTTAAATATGTCACTGTTTCCCCCACATTTTTAACACTCCCACTATTAATAACCTGGTCATCAGCATTGCCACTATAACTTTTCTGAGTGCAAAAGAAGGAAAATATTGCATCGAGATAAAAAAAAATTAAATGTAAACACTGCAGTTTCTTAAGGAGCCTCATTTTCCTCAGCCGAAGCATTGTATCGTTAGAGCTGGCATATTATGTCAAAGGTTAACATGAATTATAGTTTTTATTCAAAAATATTTTGAACTTAATTTAACTGTGAGGAAACTTTGTAGGCATGAGGTGCGAGTATGTGCTAAAAACAAGATACCATGTTTTCTCTCTTAATGTTTCATAGTACTGATAGGATGCTAAACATGAAAATAACATTTCATTGAGTGATTTTAACATCATAAGTACAGAAGAGTTGAGACACAAAGGGAGGTTAATAAATCAGTGTTAATTTGGTAGCAAAACTGTTCACAGAGACTTGACGTTTAGAGGTTTATATATTTCCCTAGTAGAAAATATGGAGAAGGATTTCAAAAGAGAAATGCATGCTAAATACCCTAGTGAAAGGAGTCAGGTAATAGCTGCAAAGAAAACACCTTGTCTTTATCAGCAAGACTTGAGCTGCAAAATGCACATGTAACAAGGATCACGTGAATGCTACCTGCTAGATGCAGGTTAACACTTGTAGCCATGATGTCTTTTGTTTTAGGTTAACTTCTACCGATATGTCACTAAAGAGCAAAGCCTTAGGAGAATTTCTACTCAAAAGAAATGAACTAAATGTCAGGGAGAAAAAGGAGACACGGCATCTTCTTGATTGCCTTGCAGTATGGAGAGACTGGATCCCCAAACTGTGCCTCCAGAGTGGTGAATGGGAAACCCCATCTGTCCACCTGGGGCTGGAGCGCAGCGCCCCCTGGCCAGCTTCACGCCGAGCCTCCAGCACTCCGTCGAGCCGCTGTGTAGACACGGTCAGAGAGCCCGTGAGCACTGTCCGAGGGCCGGGAGGAAAGTGACTGCTCTGTACATCAGTACTAACATTTATTTAAATTAGATAAGACACTTAGGGTACATTGAAAACAAAGTGATTAAAAACACATTTTTTTTTTTTTAACTAATCTCATTTGTGGAATACGGAACTTTCAGATTTGGCAGTTGTGTGATCTTAGCAAATATGGTTTTAATAATAAATTAAGGTTTAATTTATGGGTTTTCCTTATTGGATTATTCAGACATTAGTGCCCATTTGGGAAAGATCCAGTTGCATGGAAATTAGTGTGCGGAGACTAGAACAAGGTTAATGTATTTGGGTGTTTAGAATGCATTCGTTCACTGAGTTCATCAGAAAAGGCAGCCTCGGGCCTGAACATGAAACTATCACCATCTGCACAGCAACACGTAGCATTTCATTAGCCCAAACAACTGGTTCAAAGTCCTATCAGATCTTCAAAGAGGGTCTCTGTGACCCTACGCCAAATTGCACAGCATTAAACTATGAGACCAAAGCAATTAAATGAGCTAATGTCCTACTTGTAGCATAAGAAATCACAATGATGATCAGGTCCTCCAGCTACATCATAGACCCGTGACTTTTTCCTGCGAATGTCATGGTTTTATTCTCTTGAATGTGAGCAACAACGATGGTTTTGAATGGATGTGAGTGAATCAGAACTTCAGACACTGTGCTTGGTGTGTGTATGTGTCCTACAAAGTATCTGTGTTCTACAGCCTCCCCTTCTTTGGGGCAATCACCTCACATTTCGTAGGACTGGACCAGTTGTAGCCCAACCCTCCCGCTTATCAGCTGCAGTCCTGGAGTCTGGAATTGAATCTGAGTGGTTCTTTCAAGCTGAAAGAACATAATTCTGAAAATGCAGAGACAAGAGTAAAGAAGCTACAGGTAAAACTTCAGCAAAATCCAAGAAAGAAGCTGACATCCAGAGATAAGCAGAGCACAGACCAGCCCAAGGAAGATACTTCTTTGGCTACTTATTGATTTCCAGTTCTTCAAGGTTCATCTGTTATTTTCTCATCTTGCATTCCGTAATGTAAGTTAGAATTTTTCCAATAAACTTGTGCTTCGAAATTGACTATTAATGAGTAGACGCTAAGAGAAATTGCAAAGTCATCCTGAATCTCACCATGTTCATGCAACTGGCAGTCTTTGGAAGTATATGGAAGGATACAAGAACATACTTGGTAAGTATCTGATATTGTAAGCATATAAAACCCAGAAGAGACTAACTCTGTTCTAGACTTCCTGCACTGGCAGTGGAAAAAATTAGGCCATAGTACATAGTGACAGCTAACGTCTAGTTCAAAAATTTCTAAGAAAATTTTATGCTTTGCCTTGTGTCAGTCAGAACAGGTTAAGTGATATGACAGAGAACATCAAAATCTCAAAAGCTTAGCCTACTATGAGTTTGTCACTCAAGCAAATTTTCTGTTTAGGCAGCTGTGTCAGACAGATAGCCTACAGATAATGACTCAGGGCCGAAACCTCAGCTCCTCAGTGGCTCACCTTGCCCTAGATCTTAATTCCCATATTAAATCCTTGTTATCCAGGCAGGAGAAGATTCCAGAAATTTAGAAACTTGCAAAGTAAGGCACTGCCTACTTCTGACCCCAAACAAGAATAGTAAAGGCTGAAAAAGATTTTGCACTACAAAAACATCTCAGTTCTCCCTGAACAAAAATGATTACATGCAGGCTCCAGTTATCCCGTGTATTGTTTCAGATGGCATTCGAGTCACAGGAGGCAGAAAACTGAGAGAGAAAATACACCAACCAAGTTTAAGAAGTATATCTGGCAGCCAATTTCGGCTGTGCTCACTGACACAGGAAGCCCACTACAACGCTTCTATGAGAACTGTGTCACAAGGAAAACCCAAGTCATGGACTTCACCCACCTGCATTTGTGGCAGTCTTGATATGCCTGCTGTCCTGTCAGACATTTACCAGCAAGAAATGAGCTCAGAGGTCTGCATGGCCATCAAAAGAGTACAGTTCTCAGCGTCAGAGGTAGACACGGAGACCGCACCTCTCAAGTAGTAGAGTCTGTGTCCCTAGAGAAAACAAACAAATAACTGGTGTTTCTAAAAGAGCAGAATTAGCAGCTAATCCCTCACATTTCTCCTCTTTGAGAAGATTTGGTAACTTTTATGAGCCAGTTACTGACATTTGACTTATATCTATATTCCCAATGTATTGCCACTGTCTGTCACTTGTCTATGACTTTGTTGGTGACAATATGGAGCCCATAAGTTGCTTGTTTTTAATTTCTAAGGTAAATGGGTCATGATTCCACATTTTATTCTGATGGAGATGCTTAGGCCACACCAAAAAATAGTAAACTTTGAATATCTTTCTTTGTGAGGTCTTAGGTTACCTGAACTTGTGGAGGGAAAGAGCAAAGCAGGTTCTTGGTCACCTGACAGGGAGGCTGTCCCAGATGCACAGACTGGCTTCTGTTCACCAAACTACTGTCCTTCTCCCAGGAATCAGCAAGTCTATTTCTCTCCTGTACATACACCTCTGTGACTGGGTTCTGGTCAATGGGATGGGACTATTTCTGCAATATCCCCATGCATGTAGAAATGCAAAAAGTCTTCATAAAACCATTGTTTACAGAGGGCACAAAGACATCCTCGTTCCCTGAATGACTGTCCTCTCCCTAGGTAGCCAAGCAGACTCACTGTGGGTAGAACATTCAGGCATGATATACTGAGATTTAGGGATTCATCTATTAACACATAGAGTGATCTTGGCTAATAAACACCCTACCCCATAAAAATGTTTAATATGTTTTTAGAAGGAGTATGTTTTCCTGGCAATTAAAATAGAAATAGCTAAGAGGATCCAATTGTGTACCACGCTATTACTCAGGCCTCTCCAAGGAGCAGAGTATACTTTGTTCACAGCCTTGCTGTAGTGGAATAAAAATAGCTCAAATGAATCAAAACAAACAGGAAGTAAAAATAAAGCAAACCCTTTGATCTCTAAAGGTGGATCATAAATAGAGCTTCTACTCTCTCTGCATCTTTCTTCTCAATGACGTCCCAAGGTTAAGTCCATTCAGAAAGGAATAATAGAGACAGAGGCACATGCAGCCCTGCCGCTAACAAGCTAAGCCCTCATGTAAGCCCAAATTTTGTTTTATTTCAAAGAGCAAGGACATTCTCAGAGCATTAGTTTTCAACAGTTTCTGAGATAGCTGATTGTAAACCAAGGACTCCAAAAAATTGAAATTTTTCTTCAGAAGTTGTAATATCAGGAAAAGAGTTGTGCATCTATGAAAGATGACCCTGAGGACAATCAGTTGTATTCTCTCTGTATCATTAAGGACTGGTTAGTAAGGCACAAAGGCAGCGATGTGCTACATCTGCATCTCACCCAGCTCCCCAAATCAGAGCCTAACCCCAAAACATTCTCCGGGGTTCTGGAAAGACCTTGAAAAGAAAAAGCCTCTCAGGAGAGAGAAAAAAAAATTGTCAGTCAGATTTATAGATCAGCCACTACACATTTCCATAGCGAGAGCTGCTTCCTTCACTGCCTTCCCTGTGCCTCTTTCAGGGAGCTGCTTATCCCGTGGACATAGGGACACACAGTCTATTTTAGACCCTTCTCTCGCTCACTTGCTCAGTGGAGCTTTTGGTATGTGACAGTTTTCTCTCCCAACAGCCCCTCCTTGTAGGTGAAAGGCGACAGTGGCTTTTGCACATTTCCCCGGCACCAGAACTGCTTGGGGCTGTGGATGATCATGCCAGCAAGTGGTGGAATGGTTCTGAAGATACGTGGGAAGAAGGAAAGTTGTCTGTCCATTGGACAGCCAAGTGATAAAGTCAGAACAGTCCTTTGAGAGGCATCTTCCAGGCCACACTTGCCCTCTCCCTGCGGTGAGTTTGCTGATGGAGAACAGCCACGCCTCTGCGATCTCTTCAGAAGCCCTGACCGTGCCAATGTCCTGTTCTAGGGAGGACTGAGAGACTAGAAATAGGCAACGTAGCGGAGTGAAAGACCTTAGATTATTTTTCCTGAAGAAAAGAGTTTGAGGTTCAGACTAGTAGCCCACCTAACTGAAGTAATAAAAAAGCAGCAAGAATCGAGCCAGTAGCTCCTGTTCCAAGAGAAGGAAAGGCTGCTCTGTCGGTAGCGGAGGGTCGTGCAGACGTACAGCGAGAGCCAGAGGCGATAGGCGGCGAGGGCTGCGGGGAGTAAGAGGAGAGGCAACTGCCTGAACCCTGCCTGAGAGCAAACTCGTTTAACCGCCCTCTGATTCAGATAACCGAATCACTCGAATGATGTTTCTCTGGCACTAACTCAAGTTGGGTCAGCCTCCCAGTGTTCGACTGTAGCACAGGAGCCAGCTACTCTCCTCACAGACAGGCCTCTAGTGTAGTTAGTTCGCAGACTTCACCGTCACTGTGTTCCTTTCCCCCACGGTTAGCCTGTCTAGGTGCCGGGAAGCCCCTGCACAGGGCGTGTGACAGGCATCAGAGGGTTCATGCCAACATTCCCCAAGCTGTCTTTTTATTTTTCTTAACTTTGTTAACTGTAGACTTTCATTTTCCTTTGTTTTATTAAAGTCAGATTTTTAAATATGTAAGGATTAGCTTTTTACAACTGCTATTAATTCCATTCATCTTTTTTCTATTTCACATTTAGCACTGCTTATTGAAGAGCTACTTTATTCTCCCTGATCAGAAAACTTGTGAATCTCTTTTGTATCATTTGCATTCGATGTATTGAATAATCTGTGCAAAGTTCAAGTTTGCCATATGGCTCCTCTCTCTGACCTAGTGAGCTCTCCTATTGGGCTTTTTATTCCCTTTTTTTTTTCTTTTTGAGACAGGGTCTCCCTTTGTAGTTCAGGCTGGCTCTGAGCTCACTATGTAGTCCAGGCAAGCCTCGAACTCAGCAATCCTCCTGTCTCTGCCTCCTGAGTGCTGGGATTACAGATGTGAGCCACCACGCCTGGCACTGTGGTATGTGGTGCTGATTGCTGGTTGATTGCTGGTGGGCGTGAGTCTCCACACCCAGCATTGTATGTGGTTACCGGGGATCGAACTCAGGACCTTGTGCTTGCGAGGCAGGTGCCAGAACCACTGAGCTAACCCTCTGGCCCCCTCTATTCCCTTTTTAAGGGCTCCCACAAGGATAGGTTCCATGTCATCTGAGCACCCTGGGCATGACGGTCAGTAGCCACACTGGCAAGAGAAGACAGTTCCGATGCACCTGGAGTAGACACATGCCCTTTTTATTCCCAACTCTTTTATCTTACGGTCTCTCTAGTCTCCCTTCACACACAACTGAACAGAGACATTTTTTCTTTACATCTTATTTAATAGAAACTTCTACAAAAATGCTACCCATGATTATCTTCACTCAGGAAACAAAGCTTTTATTCCCATCTTATCTTTGCTCTTTTAAAAACTTCCTTCTTTACCCACAGCTAGCTGGTTTGCTACAGTATGACAACCCTTAATAAGATGAGGTAGACAACTTTGACACCCAAGCTGTGCTATCTCAGAGGACCTCAGATACTTAGCCTGTGGCATACTAAACAGGAATCAAAGCCAAGCTTGTTTCCTGATGTCTCCACTTTGGGCCTTGCAGCCCTGTATGTATAGTCTTCAATATTCACACTTCTATTAAAGAAGAGACTTTGTCTCACGGCCTATCCTAAACCATTCACCACAGACACCCTCCAAATTCCTAAGTCATTTTATTGAACACTGCAAAGCCCGATGGGTGTGAATTTATCTCTATCAATTCCCTGAGGATCTGTTTTGGGTTCAGCTTTAATGGGGACAGTTTAATCGAGTGGCTGTGCACCACCCTTCTGTCCTCCGTGTACAGGGGGTTAATTCAAGGGCATTTCTTTGAATGGTCACAGCAGAAACAAAAGAGGACCCTTTGAAACCACTGAAGATTGGCACTGGCATGCCATTATGCCTGTTTATTTTTGTTTTGTTCTGTTTTATTTTGTTTTGTTTTGTATTAACCAAAGCAAATCACCTGGCCAAATGTAACATCAAGAGTTAGGAATACTCAGGCATTTGATGTGAGGAACTAAAAAATACCTAATAAGGAACTTACATAGAGAGAAAGATAAAAATCAGGAATAGTATTTCCATCTCTAGTGTACCACCTAAACAGCTTTCTGTCACCATGTTTGAAATGGGGGATTTAGAATAAATATTTTAGAACATCTTTAGCTCTGGTATGGATTCTTTACAAACATTTTGATTTCAAGTGTTATAATTCAAACTATTACAATTTCAAAGTATGTTTATTACACTATCCATAGATATTCTATGCAAATTGAATTTATAATACACTATGGATGTTTAAAGATGCATACACATATATTGCTATTCCCCCAGAGGACAATGATTAAATTAAGTTTAAAAAGTTTAAAGACATTTTTAAAATATAAAGCGGAAAAATGACTTTTGTATCCTTGAATGTAATTCACCTGTCTTCAGACCTTTCTGGCCTACAGAAATGAATGAGGTCACATTAGCATTTTTTTGCACATCATATTTTACAGGTTCTATTATCCAGCTGTACCTATTACAGCCAGGAAGTTTCCATACCCGTGTATCTACTGGATCATTTTAGAGGACCCTGGGTTGAGGCATGCATGTGTTCGCAAGTGCGTTTCTGTGATACAACCTTCTCCCTGTGAACACATTTAACGACAACACTACTGAACTGGTTACACATAAAATAAAACCCACCCCTTTTAAGGGTACCTTTCAATGAGTTTTGAAGACGGTTGTCTCTGTGTACTTTGGGAATGGTCAAGAAATAGAGCAGGTGTATCACCTCTGAAAGGGGCTATGGACCAGTTCCCGTTCAACTTTCCCTTCGTCTGGCCCTTGCCAAACACGGATGAGCAGCTTTCTGATGCTTTCCCTTCACTTTGCCATCTAGAGATTGCTGTAGATAAAATACTACTTTAGACTCTCTCCCTGACTTCTTTAGTTCACCAGTTTTATTGTGATTCATTCAAGTGAAAAGGTTCTTCCTCTATGTGCCTGAATGGTATTCCATGGTGGAAATGCAGAAACTTTTTATCTATTATGCTGCTGACATGCGGTGGCTACACTTAATTGTGTCAGCTTGACTTATTCAGTGATCACCTGAGGAGTCCACTTCTAGGTGTATCTAGGTGAGTCGCGGAGTTGTGCCTTTGGCCACGCTATGTATCCCCAGCTTTCCCTCTGCACTGTTCCCAGACTCCTTGAACTAAAAATCTTCCTACCAGGGTGTTTCTGCCTTGGAGCCAGCTGACCAAGACTGGAAACCCCTGAACTAGCTAAGTACATTTTCCTTCCTTCTTTAAACGAGAAGTGTTGGGGCTGGAGAAGTAGGATTAATGTATAGAAAATGTATAGTTTCTATACATTATAGAAAATGTATAGTTTAATGTATAGTTTTTATTTATTTATAATTTTCCCCAGTACTAGGAATTGAACTCAGGACCTTGTGCTTGCTAGGGAGGCTTGCCATTAAACTATCCCCAGACCTTTTATTTTAAAATCCATTTTAGTTACTCATATCTTAAGAAATTGAACAATTTTTTTCACTTCATATAATATTTAGTAAAAATTATTCATTATGCATCTTTATTATATATTTAGTATCTGTTACATCTCTTTGGACCTTCTGTCTTCTATTCATCATGTCAGTTATTTGTCTTTCATGATTTTTAGGATTAACATTGTTAGAAATTTCTCAATTTTATGACTATTCAAAGAACAAAGTTTTAATTCCATTAATTTCTCCATTTTTTTTCTATTATCAATTTGTCATCTCCTCTTTTTCCCATTAGGTTGTGTTTACTTTCCTCTTATTCTTGATGTTTAAAATGGAAACAGAGAGTATCTTCCTAAAAGAATTAAAAATGTCATACCACGAAATATTTGCACACCTATGTTTATAGTGGCACAGTTTATAATAGCTGAATGTTGTTGGGAAAAGCTCAAATGGCTTGGTGACTGGAAAGATGTGGGGGTTTTGTTGTTGTTCACAAAATGGAGTACTACTCAGGCATAAAAAATAAGTGGAGACATTTATAGCTCAATGGATGACATTAAAGCCACACTGATAAGTGAAATAACTAGGACACACATGTAAACACTGAATTGCTTCTCTGTTGTGAGAAACTAAAATTGTAAATAGGGAGCAAAATATATAATAGATAACATGAAATAGGAAGTAAAGGTTCAAAGAGGAAGGGGAAATAGAGAGGGGAGGTGGAAGAAAGGAAAGAAAAATATGAGAAAAGAAGAAAAATGGAAACAAAGTTCCTGTAAATAGGGAGGGGCAGAGAGCAAATTCCCAGTGATGAATGTGATCACAATGTACACCTAAAATGTACCAATAAATTTAGCGGTGTTGAAGCTTGTCTCTTTTCCACCATAGTCATTTAATTTTACAGTTTTTCCTGTATTCGCAGCATTAACCAAATTCTATCATTTTAATTTGCTGTATATTTCTTTCTTTCCTCTTAAAATATTCTGATTTTTCTTATGAGTTTTTCTTTCCCTTACAAATTGCATAGAAACAGGTAATGTAACTTCCAGGTATTTTAGTATACTAGGTATTTTATTGTATTTTATTTCTATATAAATTGTGGGATGGGTAAACTTTCATTTAGGTTTTTTTTTCTAAATATTTTAAAATTTGCTTTACATCAGCATATGGTCATGTTTTAAAATGCTCCTATGCACATTAAAAGTGTGTGGACACAGGGTATTTGCTCAATGAAGCGTTCTCTACATCATTCAGATCAAGTTGGTTGGCTGTATTATCCTCATCTCTTGTGGTCTTAGTTATTTTCAGCCCACCTGTCTTGTCAGTTACTGACAGAAGAATGTTAACTGTCAAAAATACAATTCTGATTGAGCTATTTGCCTGTTTAGTTCTGCAAGTACTAGGTTCATAAATGTTGATACTCTACTCATAATGCATATATATTCAGAATTACTACAGCTAATCAATGACTCCTTATCATTTGTCTGTCCCTTGCTTTGAGGTCAACTTTTAAAGATAGTTGTTTACATATTACATCTTGTTTTATCTGTTTGATGTCAATGACTGTTTACCTCTATATGTTAAGAAAGTTTCATGAGAATAGGGTGTAGTTTTCTAGTAGCTTTTAGACCAATAAAAAATCTGTGATTTTTAATTTGTATTCAGACGGCAGTACATTAAATGCTGTTACTGGTACTTTCCTATTTAATTCTACATCATGCTTCTTATTTTATGTTTGTATCTCATTTTATTGTCTTTATTTCTTATCTTTCCTTTGTTCTCTTTAATTCTTTCATTTATTTTCTTTTCTTCCCTTTATGTGAAATATTTTAATGACTCAATTGTCACTTTGTGTAGTAATCAATTTATTTGCTTTATGCAGTTAATATCTGCTGAATATCTTATGATTTGAATCTTTAAATATCACAATTTACCTCCTAAAGTTACAATATCATTTCATGTTACTACGTGAAACATTTATGTTTCTACTTTGCATTTCTCTACTCGGAGTTGTTTTTATAACACAGAGTCATTATTACTTTTGATCTAAAATAAATAACTATATTTTAGGTAGACTCAAATGAAGAGAAAGGCCACTTGTATTTATTCTTAATTATACCTTCTCATTGAGCAGAAGACAGTTTTTCTAACAGAATTGTCCTTTCTCTCTCTATAGCTTCCTTTAATGTTTTTTGCAACACACATCTGTGAATGGGACACGCAAGCATTTGTTTCTCTAAAGTATCTTTACTTCACCTTGATTTTTGAAAGACAGGTTTTAAAATTTGAAAATTCTAGTTTTGCGATGTGTTACAGTTTGTCTACCCACCATAAAATTTTGTTCCGTTGTCTTCTCACTTGGCATATTTTTTACTTTATTCCTGTAGGATCTTTGGGCATTACTGAATGTTTAATAGGATCACTCTTTTCCACCTAGTAGATGCCAGTAGTACAACTGACTAGCCGGGAACACAAAATGACAAACAAATATTGCTTTAGTAACAAAATTTTCCAACTGATGATCACTGAACTCAAAGGAATCATGGAGATGTGGGGATTTGGGGTATAAGGTACTAAATAAAGGGGCAAAAGGCAACAATCACTTATATTAGAAAATAGAATGTCTGAATCCTTGAGGAAGAAGAATTGTCCTTGATCCTTTAAATGCTGGAAAGGGGAAGAGGGAAGAATCAGCTTAACTCTTGGTTTGTCACATGTGGGTTCAATACTTGTGAAGGAAAGGATATAGGACAATAAGCAAATCTATGAGAGAAAAACTTAATTTGTCATTAGATTTGTTAACTTCAAGTATTGATAATATATTCAAGGAATGATAGATACATAAATGATGATTATGACTGAGTTGCGGTATTGTGGTTTCCTTTCCCCCATTGTCTTTATTTTATTAAAAATTACAATATTCATTTCAGTATTATTTATATTTCTATTACAGTATTAATTTTCTGGGACTGTATAACTCATAATCAGAAAACCCTTGTATATTTTCTTCCTTGAAAAATTATAAAATTAATTTTATGACCATAAATTTTGTTTCAACTACCATGCCCTCCTTAATCATGACTCATTTACCTGATATTATGTATTAGACATTGATGTACCTCTTATATTTCTGGATAATGTTTCATGCATTAGATAGATAGCAAAAGCATGCCCAACTTCTGTTATTATCTGAAAATCTAATGTTAATGTTCATTTGTACTCATATTAGTGAAGTCATTGAAAATGATTCTTTGGGAGTGTATATGCCCTCCAAGGTTGACTTTTTAAAAAATTTAATTTATTGGTACATTATATAAGATTTTATTCTTTCATATTCTTACTGAACTCAACCACGATAGGTTTTAAATCTTTGATTTATTTGACAGCAGAGATAGAAAAGATAATCCATATGTTCCATGTCTTTAAGAGAAGAAATGAGCAGAAAATAAGGTCTACTTTCTAAGATTTATGCAAGTACACAGTGCTACATTATCATGTTTATAGTTTTGCATACATTAAGTGTTAAGTAGATTCCAGGAATAGGAAAGAAATGAAGTCACACGTCAACAATCGAGATCTTTTGAATTTTCTGCACAAGAATCTCCAGTCAAAACCAAGACTTGATTTTCAGTCTTAGGTGGGTAGTAAATATTTCTGACAAGTACTGGGTTGGCAAATACTTTGTAGATCTTTCTATTATATTTTCTTCCAAGGAGCAGATAGATTCTTTTGGGTTACCGGAGTCTGTGGCACTGACAACATAATTAATGAAAAGTCAACAAAGTGTGCAAAGGTCCAGAAAAGCCAAGATGCCAGGAGTCACTATTGGCCATTCAGCACTCTTCACTGAGACATTCACGGGGCTAATTGTGTTCTAATTCATCCCGACACCTCTGGAGTCAGTCATTCTATTAATGATACTTTCCTAAACACATACCTTATGCTTCAGAGATCTTCTCACTGATGCTCATCATATGAACATTAGCTTTAGCTATAGAAATCCAAGCAGCTCCCAGATAATAGTGAAGACATCTTCAATATCTGGCTATTCATAAGTGTGAGTGCACAAAGCAGATGTGGAGTTCATTCTGCATAGGAGCCTTGTGCAAGCCTCAGTGCAAATACATTTCCAATATGTGCACAGAATCCAATGTTAAGCTGGATCAATTGCCAAGGGAGGTACAGGGGAGTAGTTTACTCTGCCAAACTTTTACAGCTATGAACTGAAAATTTAAGGTCCAGTGAAACTTCTACAACAGAAATGTTATTTGATGTCTCCGTATATTTTACTAATCATAATGTTAGCAGGTAAACACAAACACAGTAAGGAAAGAAAATCTTTTTTAAAAACTGATGACTTCAAAATATTCAGATATACCTTAGGTATTGTTATAAACCTCAGGTAACAGCGTGGGGTTATATTCAATTATTCTTATTTAATGATGACTTGAAAACAAAGGAAGAAGAAAGGAAGACAGGAGGGAAGAAGATGGAGAAGGGGGGAGGGTAGGAGTGGTATTAACATATCATAAGTATTTTACTCATTTTAATTTTAGGTCACAGACAACGGACCTCTTGATAAGTGAGATGTAAAATGAAGCCAATGTGAAACACAATGAAAAGTACAACACTGGTTTGTGTGCTGAGGTGGGAAACATTAAATGCAATTAGGTTCTTTTAGGAGCAAAGCAAAATTCATGTTTGATCACTCAGATGATAAGAATCTGTACTTTAATTGCCTGAATATGTGTGAAGATACAGTACCACAAATAGAGTATGCTTGATTTTGTTTTTTCCATCACTAAATATATATACCCTGATTCAACATTTATTGAACTATGAGGTAAGCTACTATGCTGCGCTACATAAACATAACATTAGACTAAGTAAGTAGAGTTTATGTGCTAGAAAAATCTAGGCATGAGTAAATGATAGAACACAAATGACTCTCAGCAACAGTTGGCTGGCTCTTTGAATGGACAACTGTATGCATGGCCAGATGAAAGGATGGATATTAAGTGGATGGTCTGACAAGTTCGATGATTACCTGCAACCTCAGCATCAGGTATCAGGAATATAGAAAATGCTGAAGAAATGCTCAAACTGTAAATGATCACATGAAATTTTTAGATGACTATCACTACCTGTTATGTTCAAAAAGACCACAGTTAGTCTCTTTGAGTCTCATGTATATTTAAAAGTCTTATTAAGTAAGATTCATCCCAGGGATACAGTGACTGTTTAATGTACACAAATCAAAAAATGTGATACTATATATTAAGAGAGTCAAGAACAAAAACCATATGATCATTTTAATAGATGCAGAAAATGTATTTGACAAAAATCTAACACCCAATGCATGATAAAAAAATCCTACAGAGAATTGGAATAAGTGGACTTTAGCCCAACTTGATAAAAATCATCTATGAAAAACCAACAGCCAGAATCATATTAAATAGTAAAAATCTGAAATCTTTCATGCTAAAATCAGGAGCAAGACAAGGATGTTTACTACTAGAACTCCATTCAATATGTTTCTGGAAATGCAGCAATTAGACAAGAGCAACAAAATTAATCAACATAGGAAATGAAGATATTAAATTGTCACTATTTACAGATGACACAATATCCTATATAGCCAACCCCAGGAAATCTATCAAAAGTCTTCTAGAGTTAATAACCAAATTCAGTAGAACAGTTGGATACAAGATCAACAGTCAAAAGTCAATACCTTTCCTGCCCAAAACAACACATTCACTGAGAGAGGAACTGGAGAAACAACTCCTTTTACAGGAGCATCCAAAAAACTGAGACACCTAGGCCTCAATCTAATGAAGGAAATAAAAGACCTCTACACTGAAAACTAAAACACTCTGAAAACAGAAAATGGAAACACATCTCTGAGTAGGAAGAACAAATATAGTGAAAATGACCATATTTCCAAAACTGCTATATAGATTCAGTACGATCCCAAATGAAATTCCAACAGGGTGTTTCACAGAACTAGAGAAGACATTGCAAAAATTTGTCTGGAATCAGAAGAGACCTAGAATAGCAAAACAATTCTAGGCAACAAAAACTAGGTATGGGGTATCAACCCCCAACTTGAAACTATACTACAAGAGCCACTGTGATAAGGACAGCATGGTACTGGCAAGGAAACAGGTCTGAGAATCAATGGGACAGATTAGAAGATACAGAAACAAATCCAGGCATACTCAGTCATCTCATTGTTGACAAAGGAGACAGTTACATTCAAGGGAGGAAAGATAACCTCTTTGATAGATGGTGCTGGAAAAACTGGGTTTCTTCTTTCAAAGACTAAAACTAAATTTATATCTCTCACCAACACTAAAATGAAATCAAAATGGATCAAAGATCTAAATATTAAAACAGAAACACTAAACCTGCTAGAATATAGGATAGAAAAAACTCTTGAAGATATTGGCATAGGCAAAGGCTTTATGAACAAAACTTTAGGCAAAAGTTAATTAGGAGAGTCAACAACTAGGATCTCAACTTATTGGAAAGCTTCAACATAGCTAGAGACCCTACCAACAGAATGAAGAGACAACCCACTATGTGAAAAAAAAATTACCAGTTATTCCTCACACAAAGGTCTACTATCTAGAAAATATAAATTTAAAAAAAATCAGATTCCCTAATTTAACAACCCAATCCAAAGAATGGACCTAAAAACTGAAAAGATATTTCTCAGATAATGTTGTAGAAACAACAAATAAACATATTAAAAAATGTTCAAGATCAGTGGTTATACAAGAGGTGTATATGAAAACAACAATGAGATTCCATCTCACTCCAGTGGAATGGCTGCTAGCAAGAATTCAACCAATAACAAATGCTGGTGGTGTTGTGAGGAGAAAGGAACTTTTCTGTGTTTTTTGTAGAATTGTAAACTGGTGCAAGCACTGTGGGAATCAGTGTAAATATTTCTCAAAAATAAGGATTAGATGTCCCATTTGAGTTAGTTCTTCCCCTGCTGGGTATCTTGCCAGAACAATTAAAACCATCATATCACAGTGATATATGTGTACCTATGTTTATAGCAGCACAGTTTGTAATAGCTAAGTCTTGGAAACAGTGAAATGCCCATCAACTGGAGTCTGGATTAAGAAGATGTTTTTTTTTCCAATAAAATGGAATACTATTCAGCCATAAAATGATAAGGTGGAGACATTTATAGCTAAATGGATGCACATTGACTGCATACTCAAGTGAAATAAATAGGACATAAATGTGTAAATACCAAATAATTTCCCTCGTGAGAAATTGAAAATGTAAATAACACTCAAGATGTGTAAGAGATAATGCAAAATAAAAAGCAAACTTCCAAAGGGGAAGGGAAAAGGGTGTGGGGGGAACAAAAGAAGGGTATGAAAGACATGAAAAAAGAAGGAAAAAAGAGAAACAAAAGTTACTGTAAATAGAGAGGGCTTGAGATGGAGCAAAAAAATTGGGGAAAAGAGAGGAACCAAGACATATCTGTATGTGTACAAACTCACAACAATGAATGGGATCATAACGTATACCTAAATTTTACCAACAAACAGTAAAAAAAAAAAAAATAACTGAAGAATTACCTGTTTCCAAAGAATAAGCTTATTTCCAAAGAGCTTATCCTGACTTCTAACTTGTTAGGGCTATAAAAGAGTATCGTAATCAACCTGATAGGTAAGCAGTTATGATTTCTAGTTATTTAATAATAATTGAATAGTTGATTCTATTAGTAATATCATCTTGATTAAATTTTTAAAAATGGTGACAAGTAAAAGATGATATGTGGAAAGTACATGGAGAAAGCCATTTAAACTTCAAGCCTATACTGAATTATTTCCAACGTGTATTTTCATTTTTTTAATTTTAATATTTTAGTACATTTTAGATATACATAATAATGACATTCATGAAAACGTGAGGATGCTTTTTAAACCTTGCTAAATAGTGGAAAAATAAATTTATCTATGTAGAGACCAAAACTATGACAGCAAAATGAATATTATATTTAGTAAATTAAGTGATTAATTTAAGTAAATTAAGAAATAATAGAGCTATCCTTATCTAGTGGAAATGTATTGATTATTTTAAATTACTGATAAGAATGACACAAATATGTGGCTTTCAAATGAACTACGTGCGGTTCTTCAGGGTAGATCTAACACTCAAAGCTAAATCTTATCAGGGCAAAACTCTCTACATGAGCCTTTCCCATTCAGACCTATTCCAGGTAAGGAAGATCAGAGAAGACCTTGTTTTCTGCAGAGAGCTCACCCAGAGTGAGTGTGAAAAGGCTGAAGACCCAGGGCCAGGGTCTCAACTCAACTCAATCTTTAGAGAGTTCACTCCACCTCCTGGGAAAAAGCTAATGTAGTGTAAATTTATGGTGCTTTTATGAAGCCCCAACAGCCAGTATTAATTGGGATCAAAGTTGCTTTATTTTATATTATTGTTATTTTGCCGCATAGCATTAAAGTCATTGTAAAAGAAGCATACTTTTTTTCCTTACAGAAAGAGTTCAAGTTTTGGATTTTCTGTTTATTGATATGATATTCTTTCTTAATTATTTGACTACTGAAAGATAATTTGCTTGTTTAGGAAATCTAGACAACAACATTTTAGTGAGGTAGATTAAAGACTAAGAAGATTATAAATTCTGATTTTAAAATCCTTCTGAATTATACTGCTTATACAACCAATGAGAAATTCTTCAATATGTTATGAAAAGGCCATCACTTTTAGACCCAGTCACTATTCCTGACTAAAATTCTAGTACCTGGTGTACACAGCTCCTTTCTAGACATTCCTCCCAACTAGGATTTCTTGGATTAACCACACAATCTCCTGTCTAGGAGTTGCTGGTGCTCTGCCTCCTGCCTGCGACATGCACCCTTTGTCTCATGCACTTAGAAGGGACCCACTCAGGAATAACTCCTCTTTAAAGTCCTCCTTATCATCCCTGTAGAGCTAAGTTATTCTGTTTCTCTCTGCTCCCAGAATGCAAAGTGCAAACTCACTTTGCATCTCATCTTATCTTTGCTGGAGTAGAGATCACCACCATACGCCAGGTATGCATCTTTGTTCAGGGAGCTTTGTGCAAGAGCTCCCTATGTGAGCATCAGTTAACACTTCTAAACTGAAATCACTGATCTCCCTGAAGAGTTCAGTTGCATCACCCACCAGAAGAAAGCTTGTGATGTACCTTATAGACAAAATACATGTTGTGTAGACTTCATGCAGCCCTAAATCACAGTGTTGTTGGCAGTGTGTTCAATATTAATGGATTGCTAAAACACGTTAAATAAGTTGGCTTTTAATAGAAAGATGCACTAGTCAATCATGTATTGATTGGAGGGTGAATATGTGACTCAATGCTCACAGGAACCGAATCCTGAACTTCCTCAAAGAGTAATTAATTGTTCAGTGTTTCCTAATTCAGTGTTAACTGCTACTTCACAGACTGTGGCAACCACAAGTAATGGAATGTGCCTGCATTCAACAAACAGCAGTATATATGATATCCTAAAATAAAATACATACCTCTATTTACAAATACTTGTAAAGGCCCTTAAGTAGTTACCTTAGAAGTCCTTGTGCAAGGGAGTTAGAAAAAAATATCAGATACTACAAAATTCCATTGCAAGAGTAACCTCAGAAATTCCCTACTATGGTAAATGCTTTATATTGCAATACAGCATGTAAACTGTTCACCTCTTTAATCAGAAATGTAAAACAATTGCAAATAACAAATTCATATGCTAAGAGACAGATATTATATAAAATATAAAACATTTAAATGTGAGAAGGAATGGACTGTGACTATATAGTTGATTATTCATATCCTTATCTTTTTTCTTTGTCCTTTTCATATATAGTATTAATGACCAGTATTAAATTGCTCTAATTTAAATTTAGTTTTTCATTCAAAAGATGTTTTTACAAACCTCATAATAACCACAAAGCTAATAATAATAATAATAATAATAAAATGCAAATACATGAAACTAGCACAGTAAAAGCAATTGACAAGGAATTCAAAAATACTATGAGAAATATCACAAGTACAAAAGAAAATTAAAAGAAAAGAGGAAAAATGAATTACAATGAAGCTAGAAGACAAGTAACAAAACAGCAGCATTAAGAATTGTTTTAATAAACCTACATGCATATGTGTAATTTATTAAATTATGCAATTAAATGACTTTTTATTTAAAGTGATCCAACTACATGTTGTTTACAAGAATTATGGCCATCTGTAAGGACTCACTTAACCTGTAAGTGAAGCAGTGGGTTAAAATATTCTATAAAAATTGAAAAAAATGAGAAAAAGGTAGAATAGCCAAAATTATACCAGATAAAATAAAAGCAATAAAAAGAGACAAAAAATGTCATTGTATAACGACCAATGGGTCAAGTCATGAAGAAGAGACAGTTACTGTAAATATTAAGCATCTATTAGATGCTTGGAGCAACTATTACTAAACATAAAAGGAGAGATCAACTTCAGCATATTAATGGAAAAGGCCTCAATGCCCGAGACTCAGCAATCATTAGGTCATCCAGAACCCCCTGAAAAAGACATCAGTAAAGCAACTACAGAATTAAATTTTATCCTCAACAAAATGGATCTAACATCTACACAACATTCCCTTCAAAACCTGAAGAATATAGAATATTCAACAGCACACAGAACATTCTCAAGAACAGATAGTAATTTTTTAATTCAAATCATATTTTTTTTATTTGAGGCACAGTCTCATTTTATAATTCAGGTTGGCCCTGAGCTCACTATGTAGTCCAGGCAAGCCTCGAATTCAGCAATCCTCCTGTCTCTGCCTCCAGAGTGCTAGGATTATAGGCATGAACCATCATAACCCGTACTGTGGTATGTGGTATTGATTGCTGGTGGACATGAGTCACCACACCAGGTATTGTCATATGTGTTTACCAGGGATCGAACCAAGGTCAGGCTTGCTAGGTAGGTACCAGATCCACTGAGCTAACTCTCTGGCCAGAAATCATATTATCTTATCTAAACTCAATGTAATAAAACTAGGAATAAGAAACCATAAAAATTCACAAAACTAAATAATCCTTAACATCATGAATCAGAAGGAAATTAAGAAAAAATATTAACATATCTTGAAGCAAATTAAAATGGAAACAAAAACCATGGAATACAGCAAACCAATACCCAATAACAAGATGGTTCATAACAATTAATGATATATCATAAAAGCAGAGACTTCAAATAATCAGCTTCCAAAAGCAAGGAAAATAGTAACACACCAAATATAAAATTAATTGAGAAAATGATTAAAAATTAGAGAAAGAAATGAATGAAATAGCAGCTGACAATGAAGACAAAAGATCTGGTTCCTCAAAAAAAAACTATTAAGTTCTTACCTAGACTAGGGAAAAAGAGAAAAGACTCAAAAAATAATATCAGAAGTCAAAAAAGATGTTGTAACATAAATGTAAAGGATTATTAAAGATTATTATGGGTAATTCTATAACCAAAAATTTGACAAGGTAGAAGAAATGGATACATTTCTAGCTTATTTTCTTATTAAGACTGGGTCACTAAAAATTGAAAAACTTGAACTGATTAATAACAAATAATGAGATTGTGCTAGCAACATAAAATAACTCAGCAAAGAAAAACACGTAACAGATTCATTGCAGAATTCTTCCAGATACCCAAAGAACTAAGTTCAATTTTTCTTAATTATTCCAAATAATTAAAGAAGAAGGAAATCTACAAAATACATTTCTAAAGGCCAGTATCACTCTGATGTCAAAAACAACGAGAACACAAGAAAAAAGAAAAACCCGCAAAACTCTACAACGAGCTGTCAGCAAACCAAATTGAATGATGCGCCGAAGAGGTTATTCATCATTTTCAATTGCAATTCATCAAGTAGATAGTTCAACACATGCAAATCAATAAACAAGATACACTATATCAGCAGAATGAAGGACCAAAGCCATCTGGTACTCTCAATAGGTAGAGTCATTGATAACATTCATGATAAAATAAAAAAACCTCTGAACAAATAAGCAGTAGCTCACACAGTAAAGCCATGTAGAACAAGCCCACAGCAAACACTGCGAATGGTGAAAAGCTGGGGCTTTCTCTCTGAGATCTGCAGTAAGAAAAGGATGCCCTTCTGCATCAGTTTTAGTCAACACTGTGCCGGAAGTCCTACTCAAAGCAATAATGGAAGAAATGAAAACAAGAGCACACAGACTGTGAGGGAAGATGTCAAATTGTCACTGTTTGTACATGATATGGTCTTGTACATAGGCAATGCCAATGATTCCACCAAAATCTATTGGAACTAATAAATAACTAATGTAAATTGTGGGATACAAAATTATCACTTGAAAAGCAATTCTATTTATATAAGTCAATAGTAGATTATCTGAAAGGTAAATTATGGAAAATTTTCATTTACAGTAGCTACAAAAAATAAATAAAATATCTAGGACTAAATCTAATGAAAGAGGTAAAAGATCTCTACAGTGAGAACTCTACAACATTGCTAGAATAAATTGAATAGGATGCATATAACTAGGGTTTATGTGTTGGAATAATCAATGCCCAACTCATGCAAAACAACTTCTGACAATTAATAGTATAATAGTGGCATTAAAAAGCAGAGACCAATGACACAGAATATAGAGCCCAGAGGTTAAGTCACTCAACTGTAGTCAATTGATGTTCAACAGAAGTGCTAAGAAGATATATTAGAAAAAAATCTTTTCAATAAAACACCAAAGAAATTTGATATCCACATGCAGAAAAATTATACTGGACTCCTGCCTGTCACCAGTTAAAAGGACAACTCAAGTGAGATTAAAGACCTAAAACCAACTATGAAATGAAATGAACCAACTATGAAATGAAACTATGAATTTGCTGGAAAAAAAACAGAGGAAATTCTTCAGAACTTTGGTCACTGATTTTTAGATAAGACACAAAAGGAAAGAAAAAAGATAGACAAGTTGGAGTATATCAAACTGAAAATATTCTCCACAACAAAGGAAGGAATCAGCATACAGTGAAAACAACATACAGGATGAAAGAATATTATCTGCAACTATGTATCCAACAAGGAGTTAATATGCAGCATACAAAAACATACTTTGTTTTCAAAAAATCTGATTGACAGATGGTCAATAGGTCCAAACAGACATTTCTCAAAAAGAAAACATACACAAATTATCAACAGACACATAAAAATGCTCAATGTCACTAATCATCAGGAAATGCAAATCAAAATCCTAATGAGATATCACTTCACCTTGGACAGAATACCTGTCATCACCAAGTCTTATTAGCAAGTCCTAGTTAAGACATTACATAAGGAAGTGCTGGTTGGGATACGTCTAAGTTTGGGCGACTGTAAATGAGTGCAGTCATCATGGAAACATGTGTGGAGTACCACAGATTACCAGATGAGCCCTCTATTCACTAGCAGGCCCATATCCAAAGGAAGTGAAGGCAGTTGATCAGAGACACCACACCTATACCCTCCTGTTTATCGCAACACTAATCAGAGCAGCCATGATAAAAAGTCAATCTGATTGCCCATCTGAAGATTAACAGATAAAGGAAATCTGACAATATACATAATGGAAAACTGTTCAGCCATAAAATGAATTCCTTTCATTTCGCACAAAGTGTGTGACAATGAAAATGGTTATGTTTAGTGAAATAAGTGATGGACAGAAGGACAAATACTGTGTGATCTCACTCATGGGTGGACTAGAGTTGATTTTATAGAAGTGTAGAGTAGCATGGCAGGAAAAGGACAAATGGGAAAAGATTAATTTATGGACAGTAAGTTATAGTTAGGAGAAATACTGGTGTGCTGTTGCATGGTACTGTGGCTCTAGAGATACACTATCTTTTAATTAGCTAGAAGAAAGGACTTTGAATATCTTCACAGAAAAGAAATAATCAATATTTGAGAAGATGGATATTTTCACCATGATTTGACCACAACATAATATATGCATGTAGTAAAACATCACAGGATTCTTCCTATGTATGTACAATGTATGACCTTAAAAGTATGTGTGTCTTTTTTTTTTTTTTTTTTTTTTTTTTTTTTTTTTTTTTTTTTTTTTTTGCTTTTTGAGACAGGGTCTCGCTTTGTAGTTCAGGCTGGCCCTGAGCTCACTACGGTGCCCAGGCAAGCCACCGCGAACTCAGCAATCCTCCTGTCTCTGCCTCCCGAGTGCTGGGATGACAGGCGTGAGCCACCACGTCCGGCATTGAAGTATGTGTGTCTTTGCACACAAGCACACACACACATGGATCCATGTACGGGTTTTTCAGCCAGTTTTGCTCTCAGATTTATGATTCTTATGGTTTATATCTTACTTTGGTTTTCTTTGAGGTTTTTGTGCAGTGTGGGGTTTGGGAGAATCCAAAATAAACCAATTAGATTTTTAAGATTTACAATAATATAGTAATAGTCAGATAAATGCTGACTTCAGTATTTACTAGCTGAATTGTTTTTCTTATTGATGCAATGAGTTACCATAAACTTGATGATTTGAAGCAATAATTTTCACCCACTGCTCTGGAAATCACATCTAAGTGGGTTCAGTAGCCTAAAAGCAAAGTGGCAACATAAACACAGGGGAGGGGAAATATGATTTCACCAGTTGCTCCACTATACTATTTAGAACATCTAGTTTCCAACAAAGTATTCAAAGATATACAAAGAAACAGGAAAATATGGCAAGATTTGGCAATCAGTAGACACTGTGCTGATGAGACCCAGGAGTTACTACTACCTCAAGGCATTTGTTAACTGATTGGACTGTGCCACAAAGACAGAAGAAACCCAGGACTAACGAAATAAAAGTATGAGAACAATGATTAATCACGTAACTAATATCAGTACAGCGATGTTATGAAAAAGAGCCAAAAAATCTAAAGTTTTCAAGTATTATTGCTTAAATGAAAAAAAATTGCAGTGAAAACTCAATAGCACATTTGGACAGGTAAAAGGAAAAATGGACCAGTGAGATGTACTCAGGCTGAAGAACAGAAAGAAAAAAAGGATGAAAGAATGTATGTGAAGACTCGGAACCCTGCAGGACATCATTAAATGCATCACAGTATGCATAATGGTGTATTGCAAAGAAAACACAGAAAAGAACAAAAAAGAATATTTGAAGAAATAATGGCTGAAACATCCTCGTTATTAAAAAAAATAGCGACACATGAATGCAAAAATCACAAGGAATATCCAGTAGGATAAAAATGGAGATAGATTACAGTATCTATTATAGTCAAATTAATAAAGGTCAAAAACCCTCCAGATTCTTTAAAGTAGCATTGGAAAAGAGCAATCATGTTTGAGGGATTCTCACTAAGATCAAGAGCTAATTTCTCCTTAGAAATCCTGGAGATCATACAGCCATGCAAGGTTTGAATCCACAAAGGTTACATTACAATAGTCCCAATAGATGCCTGAAATCACTGATAATACTGAACTTTAGATGGGAGTATGCTAAAGTTTTCCGAGTATAAACAACTAGGATATGACTGAATTTATACCTTACGTAGAGTAAGATGTTAATAATAACTACTAATAAAATAGAAAAAATGAGAATAATAAAAACCAGGTGAATGTCCTCTCTCTCTCAAAATATTTTATTATTATTTCACCTTTTCACCTGAAATGAACACTTTACCACTCCTCACTGGCATAGGTAATTTGATAGTATTACTACAGTTGCTCTTTCAGGCCCTTATTAGTTAAGTAAGGATGCCTGGGACAGAGGCTCTAGGACACTACAATGAACCATCAGAGATCCAGCACTGAGTAGCAACTTCCGTGAGGATGTGACAGACAAACGGATGATTCACTTTCAAGGCAAGATGGAGCAGGGCAGCATCAGACTTCAATACTCTTCTCAGTATGCAACTTAAAACTTAAGAATCATATCGGGAGGCAGAGACAGGAGGATTGCTGAGTTCACAGCGGCTTACCTGGGCTACATAGTGAGCTCAGGGCCAGCCTGAACTACAAAGCAAGACCCTGTCTCAAAAAAAAAAAAAAAAAAAAGAAAAAGAATCATAAACTAATGAACCTTTCTGTTTAATATTTTTAGACCACAATTGACCACAGGTAGTGGAAACCATAATGAAAGCATAGAAAAAAGAAGTTTACTGTGTTCAAAGTTCTGGTAGGAGAAACTGTCAATCAGGAACTCTTCATTCAGCAAAACCTGTTCTTCAGAAATTAGAACAGTTAATGAATCCAACATATAAAGAAAGAGACAGCATATTTAAGCCTAGCAACTGTGACCTGCTGAAAGTATTAATGGTGTCCTTTATGTCAAAACGAAAGGACATAAGCACTAATTTGAATCTTTGTCAATTAACCAAGTAGAATGGCACAGATTTCAACAGATGGAAGTGTAAGTGGGAATATGAATGTATTTTTGTTACTGTTTTTCTCTCCCTTCCGTTAAAAGACACCACCTAGTGCAATAATTATAAACCTGTGCTGATTGACATTAATGTCTAGAGATGTGATTTATATGACAGAACCAGCTCAAAAGAGGAAAAGAGAAATAAGCTACACCCGAGCAAAGATTGTGCATACCATGAAATTAAATCGGTATTAATTCTGATAGATTGTTATGAATAAGATGTTAATTGCACCACTCATGACAATCACTAAGAAAATAACTCCAAAAGTATTGTAAAGAAAATGACAGTTGAATTAAAACAGTATATTAGAACATGTCTATTGAACACAAAAGAAGGCAATCACGAAAAAATAGAGGAACAAAAAGACATAGGCACTGAGATACAGATAGAAAGCTAAGTTTAATTATGTGCTTCCAAGTAAGCTTTTAAACTGTTTTGTTTTGATGAAGCAGATGGATGCACAAAGTTTACAGGAATAGGACCTTTTGGCTCTTTGTAAATTACCGTATTTTTGCCTTGATCTGGACTGCCTTTTTCAACCTAGAAATCTCTTGAGAGTAAATACATTATCTTCCAATTTTCTTCATATAAAGATAGGTAGAAACATGCCTTTTAAACCCTTTGTGTACAGAAGAATAATTGTGCAACTTCTGCATAGACCTCTTACTAATGATCACATTAGAGTATTCTGCGAAGCGTTTATCCCAGGTTAGCTTCTAATCAGAAAGAGAGCAAGGGGAAGAAACAAAGAAAATCACAAAGTAAACATAAAGAAAGAGAAAGCAAACATGTTACTTAGCCAAGATTCCAGTTCCTTTTTACAATAAAATCACAAAATATAATTTCAGTGTTTTCTTTATTTCTTTTTTTGTAGAAAAGTGATATTTTCATTTTTAAATTTTTTTATATTTTTAATTGGTGCATTTTATTGGTACATTTATTTTATTTTACATATATATTGTCATATATACACATCACAATTACACTGCACATTGAGAATTTGTACCAGTATATGATACAACTTAATTCTCATTTCCCCCTCCCCTACCCCCCTACCTCCACCCCTATATACACAAGCATCATTTCCTTTTTTTAACCATCAATTTTTTTCTTTCTTCATTATTTACCCCTAAACCCCATTACTCTTTGAATATTTACTATTTCACAATATCAATCATGCATTCTAGAACACATTCCTAACTTTAGTTTTTCATTTCAGAGAAAATATATGACATTTACACATCTGTGACCTATTTATTTCACTTATGAGTATGTCCTGAAGGTTAAGTCCATTTGAGTATACATGATTCAATCTCATCATTCTTTATGGCAGAGTAATCCTCCACTTTTATTTTTAAAAACACATCTTCTTTATCCATAGATAAAGAAATGCCTTTATCGTAGGCATTTGGGTTGTTTCCAAGATTTAGCCCCTTATCTCTTTCTTATTTGCATCTTTACTCAGCCTGAACAAGTCCTGAAAGCTCACACGCTGTCTCTCACATCTCTTTAATTTTGTCATTTCATTTCTTAGGTTGTTATTATGCTTCTCTCTATCAAATCAAAAGAGGCCTTCTTTCAGGATGCGCTTTAGATCTTACCTCCACCAAACTCTTCCAAGTGGTCTCAGTTCAGTAAAGTATCCACGTTTGAATAGCATCTTAGGCCATTTGGCAGCTGTCCTACGTGTTTCTCAATCCCAGCTTCATCAGCGGTCAGGCTCAGATGCACACAGCAGGGGATTGAACCCCAAAGGGCTCATCCCAACGGACAGTAGTAGGAAGGGAGTCATACAGGTCACCTAAGTCTGCTTTTGCACTATAGTACTAAGTGGAGTGGCTTCTGTCTTTTACAGTAAAAAAATTTTCTCACACCTCTAGTGGATACTCAACTAAGCCACCCAGGACTCAGTTTCCTCCACTTTTAACTCATCATTTTTGGTGCTGTATTAGATACTTCTCCATCACGGAGACAAGATACCAGATACCTACAATTTAGAAGAAAGGTTTCGTGTGACTCATGGTTTTAGTGGGTTCGGTCCATAGGGACCTGGCTCAAAGGCAGAAACAACATGAACCAAGTGTTTGGTAGAGAAAAATCTGCTCACAGCATGGCAGTTAGAAGCAGCGAGAGAAGGTTGGTCCTAGGGAACACACAGTTCCACATCATCCCCCTAGTGGTCCGCTGCTTTGACCGGAAATCTTAGGGAGGCTTCTTAGATCTAAACTATAAACCCTCAGGGATTTCGTGCTCCCAATGTCTGCTTGAATTCCAAACAGCAGTGAAGTCCTCTCACTCTCCAGACTCCCAGAACTCCCCTGGAGCAGGCCCTCTGCCTTTCTTTCGGCCAGACTTTCCCTCATGAAGGGAGGGAGAAGGAAAGTTGTGCCGAGAGAACAGTTAATAATCCATTCCACTGTTAGCAATTATTCCCAAGAAATAAACATCTAATCAAACTACTTCAGTATTTGTGGAAAGAATTCAATAGAATTTCAAGTATCTGAAGGACATGCATGTGTTTGATCTTAAGAACCTGAACTAAAAATTAGACAGACTTTTTCTCTTTTTTCATCTCTCTACAGCCATGAATCTGTCTGTGCTCTCATAGCTGGGCTTGCTAATTCTCTCTGAATGTCAGCTTGCTCTGCACAAGGAGAACAAACATCTATACTTCTCATTACATATTTTTCAATTACCTTTTAAATCTAATTTTGCCTAGTTTTCCTTGACCTAGATGCTGAATACCCTACTTATATTCTTGAAGGCCTAAATAGAAATTCAGGAGAGAGACAATCTCGTTGACACAAATGGGTCATTTTGTTTTCTACCAACTACTGAAGCAGTTACGGCTTGGATGATAGTTTCATGTGTGTAGAAGACTTTCTCGACCAGAGGATCCAAAAGATCTCAGAAGGGCTGTAGCAGAGAAATGAAAATGCTAAGTATCTGGTGAACGAATGCCACGGGTTTTTTCTTTTATAGTCACCCATTACTCACAAATGTCACAGAGGACTCATGATCTACTAGTGTTTATGAATGTGCATTTATTTATCAGTTGAGGATTCTTTTTCTCATTTGAAGGATCACCTTACAGGAGATAAAAAAAAATAAAGAATACATGCCATCTGACTGTTCTATCACCATTTCTAAAGATGGTGAGAGGCTAGTCCCCAAGCACACTGTCTATAATAAGATTTTCAGAATTAATGAGCGAATATGAAGGAAAAAAATCACAAGAAATTAGTGGCTGGTAGATAATCACAGTCACATCACCGCTGTTTAAAGGAGTAAACTGGACACATTTTTTTTTTTTTTGAGACAGGGTCTCGCATTGTAGTTCAGGCTGGCTCTGAGCTCACTATGTAGCCCAGGCAAGCCTTGAACTCAGCATCCTCCTGCCTCTGCCTCCTGAGTGCTGGGATTACAGGCTTGAGCCACCATGCCTGGCCTGGGCACATTTTAACAAGCACATTTTATGTACAGAATTGCATAAATTTTGTTTCTCCAGCTACATTGTAGGAGAACAAGAACTAAGAACTACACCTTACATTTACCTATATTCATAAGATTCTGCATTTAGAAAATTAAGAAAAAATATTCATCAGGTGCATAACATATCAGAAGAAAAATCTCAGGACGATGGTTAATACCGTGTACTCATTTCTCAGAAATACATTAGCCACAAGACACTATTTTTTACTTATACAATTTTATCTATATTCTCCAAAGCACTTGTAAAAAAAAAAAAAACCCTCCCTATTCCAGTATCTCACAAAATATCTAATTGTGTCTACTTGTTCTTTTGGTATCATTTTGAACAAAATTGACAATACTCCAAATACCACTTTATTCTCCCTGCAATATGTTTCCCTAGCATGCGTTTCTCTAACTATTGAAAAGGTACTCCTATAATTCTTTAAAAACAAAGCAAAACAAACAAACAAAAAAACACTAGCTTTTCATCATGGCTCTGGGAGCTGGACATGCGGATGAGGTGGGTAGGGGCACTACAGGCTACTGGAGATGAAGCCCATATATTTAATTCTTCTCTAACTTTGTTATAGACTATTGTAAAATAAACATTTAAAGGATTTATCATTTTTTCTAGTTACTTTAAACTTACACTTTTAAAGATAAAGTACTCAACAGGCTGTAATAAGTCTGTAAAAGTTAATTATTTTTAACTTTTGGTTTGGTTTGGCTTTAGCATTGTTTGTTTTAAACTTTAAAAAAAATCCACAGAAAACACTGCAGGGATAGTGTTCCTGTGTTCCTTTGTTGTCACTGGGAAGGACAGCCACCTGAGATTGAATTCTAGATTTCTGATATTTTACTATATAAATTATACAAAGAACTATTAGATAATATCACCTATCTGTAAGAAGTCATACATGTCTTGAACTTAGTTCATATCCTTTCTTGGTAAAATAATCTGTTTTAGTTTTCATAGGATAAACTATATTACTAGGAAATAAATGAATATAGGGTTTAATTTTATCAATTTATACTGTCATAAATTGTTCACATTTTCTTGACACTAATTGTATAGTGGGAACAGCCAACTTAAATCTGTACTCCATATTCAGAAACAAAAGCTGCTATGCATTCTACATTGTGACCTTGCTTTACTCTTCTGTTCAATGAAGATGACCTTGTTCTTATGGAACAATTTCACTTTGTTCCATACATTGCAAAGAAACTTTTGTCATCGACACTGATTTGTTATGCATTTGACTTTTTGATGAAATAGAAGGATAAAGCCATCCTTGTTTTATTAGCACAATGACATGGCATTACAAATTACATGTTTGTTTTCTAGTAAAATATAAATGACACTGGAGAAAGCAATTTATTCTAAAACCATAGCATAAACTATATTTTCAACGAACTGATGTAATCAACTTGATAAACCATGAACCAGGCTTATTTAAATGAGTTGTCTTTTGGCATATGGAGAGAATTATTTTCTGTTATGAAAATCAAACAAGCTGTTAGTGAATCACAGAAGACAAATACAGAAAATTACTTTGTGAAATCACATTTCAAGAGGATCCATTGCCCATAGCAATGATAAAAGAACAAGTGGAATGTAAGAAAGAAAATTCTCTTAATAAAAGGGAAAACAGAATCCTCTTGGCAGATACTGTCCTATACAAATTAAATATTAATCATATTAAGAGCACAAATGTTTGAATCACTGAAATATATATGGTACCACTAAAACCCCATAAATTAAAATTATATTTCCAGTAGTAACAGCAGATTAGATATTTTCCCACTTTCAATTCAAACAGCTAAAAATGTCATATAAGATACTTTTTCTAATCTTTAAAACATTAGTTTTTGGAAGCAAAGTATTTGGAAGATTAAGATACTCAAAGTAGAAGTTATATTTCAGAAAAGCAAGCAGCACAGTAAAGCTTATTTACATATTGAAAGTGACTTTGTTAATTAAGTGAAATTTGGCTTTGGTTTTCATGGTCTTTAAGAAAAAAGGTACTTGGAAGAAAGCCCAAAGAACATCCAGTAGAGTGACTATGAGGTAAATTCCAAGATATTTTAGGAATTAAAAATCTAAAACTTCAGTGTAAGAGTGAACTACAAATAATCTTGGATCCTGAATATACTCAGAAAATTTTAGGGCAATTGTCCAACTGGGAATATAAAACAATTTCAGGGGGTCTCCCTTGGAAACTGTTTACCACACATACATGTTCCTCAGTTTACAAAAGAGTATAGTTCAAAAACCTGAAAGTTCAGTATTTGATTGAGTGGTCTTAAGATCGAAACACCACAGGTCCCCAGCCTGACAACAAGAGATCATTAAAAAGAAATCATTACCGAAGGAAGGCTTCCACTTAATTTGTTAATAATAACAAAAGCCTAATCAACAATTAAAAATGTGTACTCAAAATCACAAATGCACAAGGAAAGAAGACACCATGAAGGACATACAAAAATTTGACATTCTAGAACTACCAAAGTTAAAGTGTAGTGTTGTAAATGTTTCATAAATTTAAACAAGAAGTATGAAAGAACAGCACTGATATGTTAAGCAAAATGTCTTTTAAATGTCAAGTATGTTTTATATATAAACGAATAGAAGATCTAGAAATAAAAAATAAGAGATTATAAACTTAATGAATGATTTTAAAAGCAGATTAGAACCAGTGATGACAGAAATAGCAATTGGTAGCTTTTACTTCAAAACAGTAGTGCAGATTATAAAAGAGAAATAGGAAGATACAGAATGTTAGAAAGAGTCCAGACAAAAGGAACCGAATTCTCTTCATGTCTCACTGGCACCGCATAAAGACAGAACTAAGAGAACAGAGTGGAAATATTTTTAAGAGCAATGACTGAGAAATCTACAGAGTAGTTGAAAATTGCCAATGATTCATTTCAGGAAGACCAGCAGATTCCAAAAATAATAAAAAAAGAAATATATACTTAATCAGTCCATAGTGCAAGTGAAAACACAAAGAGATGATTTTCACTTAGCCAAGCAGAAAAGAGACTGTGTAGAAGTCAGTTAAAATGACAGCAAACTTCACAGCAACAACCAGGACACAGAAATACTATCACCAGTGTGCTAAAAAGAAGCATCTGACTGAAATAAAATGCCTTGCAATAAAACATTCTAATAGCTCTGCTTTAGAATAAATTAATCAAATGTTAAATATTTGCATTCAAAGGATAAACCAAACATATTATGAACATGTGTGTAAAGCTAAACAAAATTTGAGCATGTACAATATTAATAACATGTTGAAAAAATAGAAAAGATAGGCTCAAAGATCAAAAATTAAAATCTGAGGGCTCATAATGAAGAAAACATTCTTTCTGCTCTTACATGGTTTGTAAAGATAATGACATTGATTATCTTCAGATTCTGATGAATTTAAAAGTATAGTAATTGCAACAGTTAAAGAATGCCATTTTTTAACAATAACAATTTCATAAGAGCTTAAATAAGTCAAGATCCCCAAACAGCAGAATAGTCTAAACAAAATTACTATGAAGACTATTAAAAAGAAGATTGTAATAAAGCGGACTTAGGGTAGTTTGTGGGCTGTTATACAACCAGTCTCAGAAGGATAACGGGGGAAACAGCTGTAAGAACTTTTGAATTAAAAAGGAAAAAAAATAGAAACAAATTATATATATATATATATATATATAGTGGGTGTGGAGAGGCTGAAGGGAGGGGAAGAGAGCAGAAAAAATAAGAATCAAGCTACATCACGTACAGCTACAAATTCTCAATTATGAATATGACCAAAATGTAAACTTAAAATGTACCAATAAACTCAATTTTAAAAAAAAGTTTATTGCAATGGCTGTCTTGCCAGGTACTGTAAGATAAAGATTATTAGGCTACTCGGGAGGCAGAGACAGGAGGATTGCTGAGTTCGCGGCGGCTTGCCTGAGCACCATAGTGAGCTCAGGGCCAGCCTGAACTACAAAGCGAGACCCTGTCTCAAAAAGCAAAAAAAAAAAAAAAAAAAGATTATTAGGCTGATATGATTACTGGAAGTAATAAATATTCCAAAGCCTTCTCCTGTCTACCATTATTGTCCTGCTAGTGGTCATTATTATGTAAAAAGATGGAGAGAAACATACTAAAACAATTCATGTACGTTGGCCTCTTGGGGTGGAGACCACAGAGAAGAATGCGTGATAAGAGATAAAGAGGGGAGTCAAGAGATTCCCCAGTGCAGACAGAAATAGCTTCAATGTAGCACTTTGCGGCAGCCTGGCAGAAATTACATTGTGGTAGGCACAAGGCGTGAAATTCAAAGAGGCATTTTTGAAGGGAGAGGTACTAGTTTTTTTGTTGCTGTGACCAAATGCCTAACATACACACATAAAAGAGGAAGGGGGCTATTTGACCTCATAGTTTCAAGGATCTAAATTCAAGGTTGTCTGGCTCCAAAGCAGAAATACGGTGGAAGAGTGTGGTGGCTGAATACTGCTCGACTGACTGTGATGTCTAGGGAGCAGAAATCACGGGAAGAATCCTAAAGGAAGATGGCCAGAGGCCAGATATAGTCCCGGAGATAGTGTGCCAAGACCCACTTCTTTCTACTGGGTCATACTAATAGCCCGATGAGCTAAGAGTTCATCAGTGAACTGAACAATGAGGCTACCACCCCATAATCCAATCAGTTCTCAAGTAGTTTCTTAATTCAGTTAAGTCGGTACTCAAGATTAACCAGCACAACAGACTGCGTGTAGGCAGGCAAAAAGGCAAATCTTGCAGTCATCATGTTGAGGGGAAAATATGTAAAGGAGACAGAGATATGTAGCACCGTTACACCTACTTAAACCAAAATTACGTGTGTGCATATTGTCAGATTATGTAAAACAAACATTCATAGATATTTTACATAATATGAAAGAAAAACAAGAAAAAAGGATAAAATAAATGCATAAATATCTACATAATACAAAAGAACAAATGATAATGCAACCAGTTATAACCATGATACACCATGAATTTGAGCATTATGATTAACTCCATGAAAAAATATAATTAATGCATCCAAAAGAGACCAAAAAGAGGGAAAAAGTAACATTATTATAGAAATAAATCTGATTGCACAACTGTAAGGAGATTAAATATTCTAGTTGAAGACCGGCATAACATACAAGGTTATTTTTCATCCAATTTTCTAGGGAAACACATGTCATACCTTTTCAATTAAAAATATTAGCAATACAAGCAATAGTAAATAAGAGTAAGATTACTTAAAATTTAATTCTCCAGACAATATAGTACTTTTCACATAGAGGGGAATGAATATGTAGCTTCTGAAAATACAAAATAAAAATTGCTGAGATAAATATGAGAAATTGACAAGTAAATAATTAGTGACATTTTGATGCATCATATTTACTGATTAAGCATACAAGATGAAATATGAAGTTATATAAGTCATGTGATGTAAACACAAAAAATGAATAGATGGTCTAATACATACGTGTATACCAGTGCACACCAGAAGTGAAGACTGCAGTCTTCTCAGTACTATGCAAATGATTTATCATTCTTCAAGTGACAGAATGCTTGATGTATCCCATTCCTGCATAATACTGAAAGCCTCACTTTCAGGAACTTCCAGATATACTAATGCAATGAGGACTTATTGGAAGCAGATCTGTGTGGAGGGGAAACAGAGCTTTCTCACCCTGATTTTCCACATTTGCTTATCCCCAATGGAATGCAAACTGTCTCTTTGCTAAGCCAAACTTTCAGCAATCAAGGAATCAGAGCTCTGAGCTTTCTAATGATGAAAACGCTCTAGTGTGTCTCATGCTTTAAGGTATAACTCCCCAAATGTGAATTGCTAAACAGAATTAAACAAGAAATAGACTGAAGCCAAATCCTTAATTTAATTTATTTCTACAGGATATTAAAGCCTGCAGAGATTCAAACTATCCTCATAATTTTTCAAAGCAGATTCTCAGCACCACTGGATTTACTGAAAATGTCAGACATAAGAGCAAAATATCACACAGCACAGTGAAAAACAATGTCAACAAACACTTGGAGTTTAATGCTACCAGAAACAAACAAAATATATGTATTTCATCTATTAAGTAAGTTAAATTTTGAGAAATATCATTTGACAACTAAAAACTATTAAAATGTGAAATGCATAAACTTGAAATAAAGTTTGATGGATGTAATCAACAGCAGTATAAAAGCAGCTGATGAAAGAATTAATGAACTGGAAGATAGGCCATACCTATCTAAACTTTTGGCTTGCCTGAGTCATGTTGAATGAAGAATTGTCCTGAGCCACATATAAAACATATGAAAATGTAAATAATGCACATAAGCAGCAAAACAAACTTTAAAAATATATTTATATTTATGACTTTTTAAAAAGAGAGCAGCAGACTAAAGGCTGCAAGTTGAACATGCTTGGATTTTAAAGAGAAGAAACACACTGATATCTCATTATTCATTGTTCACTGGTTTCCACAAGCACCACATATTCTTAAAACCATGAGGACTAAAAGTAATTTGGCTGGAAAAATGGGGGAGTACAGGACAAAGCTTCCACATCAGAACATGTCCAGGATCAAATTTCAAAGCACCCACGTATCATCATACAGCTGTATATAAAAGAAATGTAGGTCTTAGAGGTCATCCAGCAAAAATATTCAACGTGAAATAATTGGAGTTCTGGGGGAGGGGGGAGAAAGAAATAGAAACAATATCTAAAGATATAACAGCCAAGAACTTTAAAACTTCCTAAATCACATATGTCAGAAGTTCAACAAACAACTAGAAAGAGAAAACAAATAAAAAGACTGATGTAGATTGGAGGAAAAAAGTTAAAAAGCATTAAAACAGATGAAAAATAAATGTTACATTCAAAGTATGACTAAAAAGATTGAAAAAGATTTGTTAGCAGAAAAGGAAGTCAGAAGCCAACAGATTGATATCTGACATTTATGAGTAAACAGTAAATGTGAATTTAGGGGAAAATTCAGCAATATAAGAACCAAGTGAAGACTTTTTCAAAGAAACAAAGAGCAAAGAATATATATCACTGAGACTTCCAGATAAAATGAATCACTAGAAAGACATTTTCAGACACAGGAAATATGATTCAGAGGAACATCATCATTCAGGAAGAAAAATAATACATGTAAGTCCAAATAAATAAGCATCATAATATTATGCTTTGAAAATACATTTATAAGCAATATCTATAAGGAGTTACACTTTAAAACAAGAAAGATCTCTAGAATAGGTCATCTGTTTATATTTTACTAATATAGAATTGAAACATATAGAGTATATAATATATAACTTAATATATATAATTCATGAAGGTACAGATTCAAGAAATTTGAACACATACAACATTTAATGATACAAAAGTATGATATCCCTAGAATAATATATAACACGAGTTACAGTTTTAGAGAAATAAAGTATTACTAAGAGTCATGAGAGAATGAAACAGCCCGGAGAATATACTATATTCATGGACTGCATACCTCAATATTACAAAAAGATGCTATTCTTACATGTTAATTTATTCAGTTAAATATTCCAATTAAGAGCTTTAAAATTAAAATCACATCTGTGGGATCAGTGGAAGAGGCGTAAAAAGCCAAGTCTCCAATGGATACTGAAGAAAGAGCTGTAAACAGATAATCCTAACGGCAGAACAGTGTGAGCAAATCTGCCTCACTGAATATAAAAGGGATCATTCTTTATAGCACATTTTGTTTTGATGCCAAGAAGGACCCTGAGCATGGAATAGACATTTCAGAATGGATACTGCAGATCACTAGGGGCAGGGCAGGTAGGAAACACACACTTTGGTAAGCGAGTAGTGGCTATTTGAGCATCTATGTGGGAATCAAACAATTTGTAAGTACTGAGGTATTGTTTGAGGAAAAATTCTGAAAGGCCGTGAAGTGCATTGATGAACTCAGGGAAAGAAACATTTCTTAAATCAAAAGAAAATCTCTTAGCCACAGGAAGGAAATCAGAAAGGGAAATACTGTTTGACACTTAAGAAACATCTCTTCATCAAATGCACCATGAGAAAGATGACTCATAGACAGAGAAAAGCTACGTGTAGCATATTAGTATCCAGGATATATAAAGAACACCTGCACATGGATAAAAAAAAATTAGATAATGCATACTGTAGCCTTATGAAGAGCACTAACCACTCATCACCTCATGTGGCAGAAAGAATGAAGACCAACTAGAACTACTTATGAATATTTAATATTAGTGTGAGAACATCTTAAAACAAAAAAGTAAATTACAAACATATATCCCATTTCTATAAAGTTAAAAAAATGTAGAAAATTAACTCATACATTACTTAAGCAAATATATGTACTGAGATAAGTAAAAGATAATTCAGTGTTGTCTCTAATACATACACTGGAAAATTGAAAGATAATGGCAATATTATTTCTTAAACTTAAATATATTATTTGTCTTGATGGTAGGTGTTTATTTCATAAGTAATTGCTGGTAGCTATTTAACTGTCAACAAGCATCATTTTTCAAGAAGAGTTTAGATATCCTCCCACACTGACTCTAAATAGCATAACAATTTGTTGATAATTTGCCAGGAATGATATGCTGGTTCTACAGCCTGGACAGAGTATTTCATAATATTTGGAGCTGAGCAATTTCTGGCAACCTCACCATTTTTTAACCTCATTTAACATGCTCTGGGCAGAAGGCTGTGAGTCCTAATCAAGAAGTCCATCTGATGTCTCTCAGAGGACCTGATAATTTGTCATGAGCTATTGTGGAATTTTAAAAGAAATGCATTTGCAAAGGAAGATAGTCCCGTCTGCATGAAGTCGGTTACAAGAGTGTACTTCAGAGCTCAAATACAATACAGAATCACCTTATCAGATGAAGGTGTGTACTGAGGCCTAAGAACTAGAGATTTCTTTGTTGTTGTTTGTTTGTTTGTTTAGTTTTTGAGACAGGGTCTTGCTTTGTAGTTGAGGCTGGCCTGAACTCACTATGTAGCCCAAGTTAACCTTCAACCCACAGCAATCCTCCTGCCTCTGCCTCCAGAGTGCTGGAATTACAGGCGTGAGCCACCATGCCCAGCATTGTGGTAGGTAGTACTGGGGATCAAACTTGGGACCTTGTGCTTGCTAGGCAGACACAGGAACCACTGAGTTAAATCCCCGGCCCAGAACTAGAGATTTCTTTTGCGCTAGCTTCTTAACAACAGACATAACTTAATTTTTCAGTATTGAATTATATTAAAAATAAGATTAAAGAGTGAAGCCATCTTTGCTGTACTGAATCTTCTGCCTGAGTACACACAAGAAGGTTATGTGTGCAGGAGGACAGAGTGGCTCTCTGACAGAGCAGCAAGACTCCACACCTCTCCTGTGGCCTGAACTCACTACGTAGCCCAAGTTAACCTTCAACCCACAGCAATCTTCCTGCCTCTGCCTCCAGAGTGCTGGAACAACTCTCCACACCTGCTGGGTCCCCAACAGCTCATTCCACAGTCGGATCTGCAGTAAAAGTGAATCAGTCCACAGAGAAGCCATCTCGAAGGCCCTTCCCTGCTGGAAAGTAACCACAGGGTGGGTGAGTCAGACGAGTAGCAGAAAAACGGCTCTGTGGCCCGGTAGCTCCAACCCCAGGAAGAAGGAAGCACGGAAGTGAAGAAGCTGTGACTCACCGGCCAGGCCACCTCGGAAAGCGCCTTCTGAGCCTCCAGTGCCCAGGGACGCAGCTGCAAAATGGCCCTGCAGCGCCCGAGCGCGGAACCCTCAGGCAGAACCCTGTGACTGCTGACTGGAGACGAGTGAGAGAAACGGGCGCTGTTTTCCTCAACGCCATTCGTTAAACCGACCTATGAGGTCAAGCGCTCTTTTCATTTTAGGTTAGTTAGCCTGTCTCCCTGAAAAGCTCAGGGTGTAGTCCGGTTGCCCTTTGGAAATTAACCTCCGAAACAAGGAAGCAAAGCAGTCAGACTGATACGCCACGGCCCGCCTCACCTCCAACGTGTTTTCCTTCTCGAGTGACCGATGCCGGGAAAGGGGAAGCGAGCGATGCGAACGCGACCGAAGCTCGGCCGTCTGGGGTGCCACAGACCCCAAAACGCGGCCACTCGCCACATCCGGGCCCTGAGCGCTGGACGCGCAGCCGGCCCGACTGGAGAACTCAAATCGTATGCGCGACTTGATTCTCACTTAAAAGCTCCTTTTGAAATTAATTACAGGGAAACAGTAAAGTCTGTTAAAAATAACATGGACTGAACTGTGAATCAGCTTTTCAATTTTCAGTTTTATGAAATTGAAATATGTTAAGTACACCTGAGAAAAATGTAGCAACCAGATTGAGATGTACTTTAGTAGACACTGAATTTCAAAGACTTGGTACAAGCAAAGTAAATATTCAATAGTGCACTAATAATGTTTAAGTTGGTTACATATGGCAAGACAACGTTTTTAGTGTGTCAGATCAAATAAAATAATTTATTGAAATCAATTCCCCTTTAAATAGACAGTGGTATTATGGAGAACAACTCTGAAAAAACGGAATATATTGCAAAATTGGAACTGAGTTATATTCAAGCCCAGGCTCCTTTGATTTATACCTATATGACCCTGAGCAATTTGCTTGACTTCTCTGGCTGTGTGTGTGTATGTGTGTGTGTGCATGCGCACGTGCAATATATGTTTAGAAGATTATCATAAAGGTAGATTCTAGTTATTTTTAGATATTTTTATTTTTAATCATGAGAGTATTTGAATTACAAGCTAAGTGAAGACCTAGAAATAATCAATCTTCTATTTAACGGCAAGGTTGGCCCTAAGCTGTAAAACTGTGTGCTCAAAGTCTCCAGATTGCAAAGAAAATAATTTTATAGTAAAGTTTAATGTGCTTATTTCCAAGATAGAAGTCTGGTTCTCTAATATCTGGAAATACCCTAGTGGTTGCTTCTAACAGTTTAAAGCGAAGGCCTGCAATTCACTTAAATTTGTTTTATTAGTTAGGCAGGAAAAAAGTGAAAGCACAATAGGTTAGAAGACAACAGAGAATCTGTCTGAGTTAGAAGTCACACTGAATCATTTTCTGTTTTTTTCTAAGATCAGAGAGAGTAGAACTATATGTGAAATACATAGAATTAAATAGCTTCACTCATTATATTTAACAGATTAATCTCTACTGGAAAGGTAGGCTGCAAAATATTTGTGTGTACTAGAAAAGTTTGAGACAAACTTGCAAGATCCTTCTCTATATTATGGGAGAGCTGACTCTGAAAAGAATTCGTGCGCAGCCTATACTGGACCAGAAATCCTCTCTCTAAAACCAGTATGAAAACAGCCATCTCCTCGACATATTTTAATCCTTCCATTAATGTAAGAATCACACCATCTCACTTAGTCAAGATGTGCCAAGTAATTGATTTAAGCAGTCTCTTCTCTGCATGCAAAATTCAAATGCAAAAATAAAGTCTGGTTGAAAGTGTTTATTTAAAGTAGCTTCATGACTAAATTCATTCTTTCCCAAGCCTCAAGTCTTCTCCAAAGTCTATGTTCTACTATGAAATTCCTATAGTGACTTATAAGCAGAACCTGGCTGCTTTGGCTCCCACTGTATTTTATAGCAAATGTCCTCTTTCCAGGGATCCTTCACTCTATCAACCGTTAAGCTCACAGTCAATGAGTGTGTCTTCTGGAGTAACAGTCTTCTCTACTTATATATTTTATTGTTGAGTGGTTTTGAAGTGCAAGTAGATTTTAATTGTACACTCTCAGTAAACAACTCCCTTGCTTTTGTTAGTTTTAACTGAATTTTGATTCCCTAGAACATGATAAATCCTTTGTTAGCCAGAGGTAAGCCGCTCTACTGTCTGCAGACCCTTTTACCATGATCCCTGGATGAACTGTATAAACGTGTCCTATTTGTCTAGTTCTTATCTAATGACACTGAGAATGTGATTTCTATGTAAAGCATAATGGGAAGACCTAGGAACTTTTATACACTAACATTCTTTTGGTAACTGTAAGAGAAAGCAAATCAAAACTCTTAGAGAATGTGACAAATTAAAAAATTCACTTCTGGGCCGGATGGTTAGCTCAGTGGTTCTGGCACCTGCCTCGCAAGCGCAAGGTCCTGAGTTCAATCCCCGGTTACTACATATAATGCTGGGTGTGGAGACACGCCCACCAACAATCAACACCGCATACCACAATGCCGGACGTGGTGGCTCACGCCTGTAATCCCAGCACTCGGGAGGCAGAGACAGGAGGATTGCTGAGTTTGTGGCGGCTTGCCTGGGCACCATAGTGAGTTCAGGGCCAGCCTGAACTACAAAGTGAGACCCTGTCTCCAAAAAGCAAAAAAAAAAAAAAAATTCACTTCTTAGAGTATCACTTAGAAAAATAAAAACTTCTAGAAAGAACATTAAGTATTTTACCAATTATTTCAATTTTTTATTTTACTTTTTATAGTACTGGGGATCAACTCTGGCCCTTGTGCATGCAAGGTTAGTGCAGTACCATCAAATTTTAACAATGACATGCAAACAACATTTATGAAACATTACATTCAATCTCTTTGATTCTCACAATTCTATAATATAAGAACTATTATTATATCAGCGTTGTAGGCTTTCTGAGTTTTAAAAAGATGGAGCAAACTTGAAAACTCACTTGACTATTGTGTAAGAAGATCCATCCGCATTTACCCTGCACTCAGAATAACGGATACTCTGTCTTGACACATGCTTCCTCTGTGGAATTTTTCAGCTTCCATCTTGAAGAGACGGAGGGTGAGGAAGGCTGGGGAGGAGTAAGAGATGTCAAAAAAATTAAGACATGTTCTATATAGGCTCCAGTTCCCACAATTAATGTAATCGTGCACTGCAAACACGTACTAAGCAAATGGGCCAGCACTCGAGAGGCAGAGGCAGGAGGATTGCTGAGTTCAAGTGAACTCCTGCTGAGTGAGCTCAGGGCCAGCCTGAACTACAAAGTGAGGCCCTGTCTCAAAAGAATCAAAAAAGGTATATGGCTTTTAAAACATTATACATTTTGAAAAGAAAAAAAGAAATAACACATTTCACTGCCCAAAATGAATTACATAGCCACTTTCATCTTCAAAAGGAGAGACAAAAATGCAGTTCTTCCGGATCTTCTCTTTGGCATGAACACCTGTAGATGCAAATGAGTTCTAGAAAGTAGGACAGCTTTTATAGAGTGGAATATTTCTATAGGAAACTTGGTGTGGGAATATGATGAGGGGAAGGAATAAATATGATACAGAAAGAAAATAAAAGAGCATGTATAAGGGGGGAGGAGGGGGGAGTGGGTAGGGATATGGG